>JAUTCZ010043999.1:0-12333 GCA_032273805.1 Melanodrymia brightae | reverse complement strand
AATCTCCCACATGTTAACTAAAACATATAAAAGTTTCAGAGGTGTAATATTTTTTGTTTAGCAGCAATACACATTCAAAGATGGCATGTCCATGAAAATAACACCTTTTCTGCCATTAACGTCTGATTAGCTATACTGAAGTAAACCCGAATGACCAATTCCTGATTTTTTTTTTTAAAGTGACATATACTACGAAAAAAGCAACTATTACTCTATTAAAAGGAAAATACCCAGCTAACATAAGACATTCTAAGGTTTGCTACCGCCAACAAACTAAAAAATTAAATTCTCCTTTTTCTGTCTAACACATTTTCCCCCCAATTTTCCAAAAAGGGACCCTAGAAAAATGGTCCAGATTATACCCTGTACAGTGTTTATTGAATGGACATCTGTACTTTTATTTGTTCAGGGAAAAGTCAAAGAAGTTTAAATTGGATCATAAAAAGAGTCAAATGCAGTTATTATAATTATAGTGGATTTTCATTTAATTTTGCAATCTGTTTTTGTGCATCATTCATTATCAGTTGCAAAAAGCTGATAATGCATGTCTTTAGTCCAAGCTCCAGATTCTGTACGGGCGCTATTTCTAGTTGGACCTGGCATGGAAAGCTGCAGAAGGTTTCTATGCATTGTTCAAATCAATGTCATCCCCTGAAACTTTTCAGGGTGAGTACATCACGGAGTTCATAAATATAGAGAATACTACATGATTGCCCGTTAGATACCATTTATCTTGCAACGAGTTGTTTCAACATCTGACGAGCGAAATCAAGTTAGATACGCTTTTAAACAATGAGTTGAAAAATAAATATTTACTCAATAGCTGTTGTTATATATTTACAGGTCATACCTCAGACTGAATTGTGTCATAATGGCGGCCAGTTTCGTGTATTCGCTCGTGTGCGGTCTTGTACCTGTAAGAAAAAACACAAAGAAGAACACAACACTAGACAAAAAACGAAAACGCCGTTCTGATTGGTTCTCGTCTCCAAACCGCTTCCAGCTGCACGTGCAATCAACATCAGACAAATCTCTGTTACTGGACAGTTCGTCTGCTGACGACTCTGGATACAAGTCTCCCAGCTGTGGCCAGAACCAGACGTCTGCCTCTTTAGACAACATCTGTGACATCTGCTGCTTTGACGACTCTTTGAACAATCAGCTGAACGACGACAGCGACATATTGAGGAAAGCAGCGTCCTTATCTTCTCTTCTACGCTGTTCCAGCATCCAGGATAAATCCATGAAGGTGACAAGAAGTCGTCGAAAGAACATGATGAAACGTCGCAGCAAGCTCGTGTCTGCTGACGAAGGTATTGATGTCACTCCGCCAAGCACCTGTGATGAGGTTACAAGTACTGATGATAACATATCCATCGAAGACGGAAGTCCAGCTCAGCCAGTTGACCTGATTGAATCACGTGATGAATTCCCGCCCAGTGACGATCACGTGTTAAACGACGTCATCTCGAGAAGCCACCAAGTTGGAGTTATTCGCAACAGCAGCATGCAGATGAAATCGTGGGAGATTCGACGTCGGCGGAAGCAGATGCTGAAGAAACGTCAGTCGAAGAGTTGCGACGAACTGGGACCCATTGGTTTCGCGGTCATGTATGGAAGTCTGGACGACCTGCTGTCCTTGGATTCAAAGGCGTCACGACAAACGAAAGTTCGATCCTTTTACATATGAAAGCTGATGACATAATTATAATGTGTTGTAGTCATAATGTATGCCTACATTCCTAACGTAGGTTCAGGTTGTCCTTCCGGATTATAAGCAAGACGTTTCATCCGACATCGAAGTTTATATTGGAGAGACCTATAATGTGTGCTATATGTCAACCACTGCCAGCTAAAAAGCATTTAAAATGAGTATTAGTTGTCATAATGCCAAAGTATTCCTGCAATTGAAGCGATTGAACTTTGAATTGAGAGTTTATTAATCTGTATTTCACGAGTATTTGGCCAGTTTAGTTACGTTTGCTTCTACTGTATACTTGCTATGAAATGAAGACCGAAACATGGAAGATAGTGTATATAATTTCATGGTTTTCCATGTGACTTAAATGTTTTTTATTGAAAGGAACACTGCAAAGTTTGAAGATGGATGTCACCGTACGTGCGTGTTTAATGTTATTTGTAATATGTTTCTGGCTAATAGTTTTTTTTCTTACATTTTATTGCTTACAATGTATACCCTATACATATATATATGTATATCCTATACATGTGTTTCTCGTCATCCAAATTAATGTGTATCTTTCAATAACTGTTATATGTATACGTTTATTGCGTATATAAAAATTAATTATAAAAAATGTATGTGTTTTTTAAAAAGAGTTACTAGTAGTTTAAGATACATAGTTATAACTTATTTACGTGCTTGTATCCAATTGAAGTTCAAGCACGTTTGTTCTGGGCATACAGTCCAGCTGCCTCGACAGCCTGCCCAGGACAGAAGTTAGTGTTAGTATGAAATACGTATTACTAAATAGCAAAAGAATTTTTACGTGCATTGTCTAACACGACCTTTGTTAACCAGCAGTAAGTGGTGTACGCCTACCAATATGGTCATTGAACTTTTGTCTGCAATAATTTGGCACGAGACAAATTATTTAAAGGCAAAATCAATCACTAGTTGGAACGGGAACTAATCCAACGGGTCCACTGAGGAGGATTGATCCTTTAACCCTTCGAGCCGTTCCGTGGTAGTATTGTAGGCACGCATATTGACATGATATATCAGTTGCAGAAGCATTCTTTTAACTAGTGTCTATATGTTGATCATTTATTTATCACCAATAACCTTTTATATAAAATTAATTATTTCACTGATTTCTTATTTTACTCCATTATAGGCGACTGTATATTATTTTCTGCTCAAATGAACTGTGATTAAAAATATATGCTGACGCTGTTATATTGTCAATGTATGGTATATGGTCTAGTAGGTTAGATACCTTGTGTCAATCCGTTTTGTGCATTAAAACTTACGTTGAAAGATTACCAGTGACTCAGTCTGATAAAATATTTTGCCAACGCAGACTCGGTCTTCATTGTATATTTACCATCGCTGTCGCTTGACATTATTAATGCGGGAGCAAGACATAACTGGCAATATTAAAGGCCATGGTAGGTGTTATCCTGTCTGTATAATGAAACAGACATGTCAACCATGAACCATGACTTAAAGGAGACGGAGTGCAAACAACAGGAGACTTGATAAAAAAAACACACAGAATAGTCAAATTACAAAATAAACTGTATGCAAGTAGAAGCCGTGGTTCACGTTTGCTGTGTTATGTACGTCATTGGGCAATGATTCGAAAAATATACAAGCATATTAATTTTCTTTCTTTTGTCGAGTGCGGATTATCTCAGCGCAAGAGCGTCCACCTTGGAGAATCATTCTATTCGCCAATCGATCTATCCTTCTCAGGGGACCCATTGGGTTATTTCCCATTTCAACCAGTGATCCAGAATAGAACGCCATGTTATAAACTGTATATGCGTTTTAACAATATATCCCACAATTCTACTATAAACTGCATGGGAGTTTTAACAATTATATCCCACAAATTGCCACAATTCTACTATAAACTGCATGGGAGTTTTAACAATTATATCCCATAAATTGCCACAATTCTACTATAAACTGCGTGGGAGTTTTAACAATTATATCCCACAAATTGCCACAATTCTACTATAAACTGCATGGGCGTTTTAACAACTATATCCCATAAATTGCCACGATTCTCGTTGTGGAACTTCAGCCTAATACTCGGATAGTTATTTGTGCTTGTTTTTTTTTTAAATGGCGATTTTGTTTGGGTAAAAGAAACGGCAGCTTTATGGACATGTTTTCTTTGGTTTCTTACAGTGTGTTTGTCACTGTCGTCTCTTGATTAGTGTTGTAACGATCTCTTTACATTATACCAACATGTGTAATATTAGATATATGTAGTATAAAATATGATAAGATAACTTTTGATATACGCGGGACAGGGCAGCAAGGTGTCTTGCCGGGAGGATATTTCCGTTTGTCACGAGCTGTAATCAGTGTATATATAATTATACATGTACATGTACATGTATTATCATTATTAAGATTGTGAACAACATAAACAAGACAAACACATCAGTTATAAATGGATGCCCTTTGAGGAACGTTGTTTATTATCCAGAAACTGTTCTGTAAATCAATAAAACAGACATCTGCAAACAATGACATTGAATTTCATTTGCTTAATAACCAATGCAATAATTATTATCATCTAAATGAAGTTAGTGCAACATACTCCTATAGTTTGTTTTATTTTGTTGACTGAAGGATTCAATGACCAAAACAAGCATTCGGTGTAAACAACCTCATCACCTAAAAATTATGTAATAAAAGTAATAATATATGTTTCCATACTCTGTCATTACGTCGGGTAAAACATTTCAATTTGTTTATTTTGTATGTCAAAAATGTTTATGTCACATGATTTTCATTACTTCTTATCAGACAATATACATGTATATAATCTTTTTGTCCACGAATGTTGCAAGCTAACTTTAAACAACTAGAAACATTAATTATGTGTATATAAAATTATTTCTAGCTATATATTCAACCATTGATTGTTTAATTCTAATTAACAATATCTGAGACAGATATACAATGCCAGTGACGCTGGACAATACTTGTTACACATAATATCTATAACTACTGGGGTACGTCCATATTTACCACAGTACTGTATACACAGTTCTTATCTCTACTTAACACTAGTTAACACTTCCAAAATATACATATTATTTTGCACAAGTATGTCTGCAATAGTATAGTACAGTCTTTCGAATCGGTCTGAAAGGACAATCGAAGACACAAATGCTTCGCCCAAGCATAGACAAAATTAACTTTGAATACAAGATGTATTTCATACCCTAATATTACCCTAGCATCTAATATTATACCATACACAAATAATATTGAGCATTCAGTCGTATAATCAAATTTCATACAATAATAGGCAGAGAAGTATTAATGAAATTCTATTACTAATGTTTATAAGCCATTTAATTTGCTTTCAATACTTTACTATACTTGCTCATTAACATAAACGTGTAATAACGAAACAAAAAATAACATTGAAATAAAGAGGAAAAAGAAAAACTAAATGTAAAACGATCGGCATGTTTACTAGTCAAATTAGACATTGGTCACAAGTTTGAAATACAACAAAAATAAATAAATAAAATGTCCTACACCACCCTAATATCTGGAAGCATAAAGCATTCCATTTTGTCATGTGCAAACAAAATCAGTTTTATTATGTCCTGGTTGTTGGAGAAGCATTAATTTTATGAATTTCCTGTTGGCTCAGTCTTTTATATAAATTTCCTTTTCGTTATTATGTTAGCGACGATTATAACTCATCCTGTTAAGACTTTTTGATTCAAATGTTTATGCTTCTCTTAGTCTTAGTAAATTAAAATAGAATCTATCAAACCAGGACTGCTAAAGCTAATTGGCATATATACAAGTTTAAAAAAAACTATTACCCCCTTTGAAGGTAGGATCGTTCAATGATATAATTATGTGGATGAGCAATATATGTTGTCTATGGGATATGGATGATCGATTTGCCAAACTTGACCATTTTCACTAAAACGATAAAAAAAAACTGTATCCTGTATAACTAACATGTTAGCCGCATTTATGCTCATTGCATTGTTTTGATCCACTTCCAGATAAAAAGTGACAAAACTCTCAAATTTGGTTTGCGTACATATACATCTATTTTAGAAAGTTAATTTAAAACATATTATTAAACATATTAAAACATAAACTGCAGGAAGGAATCAAAGGACATCTTGAATATACTGGAGACATTGCAAGAAACAACTCTCCACAAAACACATCAACTTTCTGTAGCTAGTTTTCCTACATCTAACCTTAAATTTCTTCTATAAACCAATCCATTATTGAAATCTGCGTCACAGGTAAAGAAGGAATTCTAACCGACGTTTACTATCTACAAAGCTGCTATTTTGAAGTATTATGGTTAAAGACTACAGTTGGAGCCTCGTTGCATAGTAACATGATTGGCACATCATCAATATACAGTCATAGCACTAGTAATGGTGGAGGTCATGAAAGCAGTTATGTATAAACACTTTCAAACATTTCTACATCTTCTCAAACTTCTATAATTCACCCTAAAACCATAATTGGTTTTCTCTTTTTTTCATTCTTTAACTTCTATACTTATTCGGATATAACATAGCATGCAAGTCAAGCTATGACCATTCAGATCTGATACAGAATAAACTATCGAAGAAACTGTGAATACATAATATTCAAAATTCAAAGATAGCTGCTAAGCATATTATCCAAGATGTCGCACGAAACCATTTTAAAGAGACTGAGAAAAATTAATCATCAACTGGAATGAAATATATTTTCCAAGTTGTATTGACTGATTATAAAACTTATTGCTATACTTTATCAATGCTATATTATTACTTTATAAATTAGACCATCTACTTAATTGATGGACCACATCAATAACGAGTAAAAGGAAACAAATTATTTAGTTTCCAGCACTGCTTTCCTAAACTATTTAAACTAAATGCCAAAAAAAATAATTTCAAATGAAATTAAAAGTAAAGCATAATATATGAAAAAAAAGAAGCTATCGACACCTGATACAAATAACCAATAAAAATTGAGCAAATATGCAAATTACAAAACAACATTATTCAGTGATGGAATTAATATGTAAAATTATATTCATTAATCCCATGATTTATTTTCAGATGGTCTTGCCTATTTAAAAGTGAGAATCTAAACTTACCGATGGGTAAGAATGCATTGATTGTGAGACTACAACACATTACTTTATATCCTTGATCCAAATAGGAAAACATATCAGTAGAAATTAATTTATTTGACTTATGAGCACACCAATAAAGAATCATAGGTGCCAGGTATTAAATAAATGATTTTTTTTTAACAATAATTAAAAATTGTAAACGTTTTTAATTTTGTCCTGAGTATGGATTGTACAGTTACTGGTGATCATTACATGAATATTTAATAGAATTCAAGCATCTACTGAGAGGTTATTGAGTAGTCAATACTCTAATAGACCCATTGGTGAGTGAATTGAGTACTCAATACTCAAATAGACCCGCCGGTACATGCTCAATATTCATGCATGCATCATCCATACTCCTACATAAAATCAGTGTTGAATGTGAAAAAACCAGCAGGTTTAAATTAGTAATGTTTTACACTCCTGGCCACTCTACAATATTGTGTTATCTATCACAAGACAAGTTTTCGATGTACTATGAAAAGCTGCATTTTTAAACCACATTTATAATTAAATAAAGTATTTTGGTTTAAATTTATTTTGTCAATGCATCATAATTTTAGTCTAATATAAATGTTTGTGAAACATAAACAATAGCTTTTTATGTTGTCAGCAAAACCTCATCTAATTTTTACAATAAAATTCATTTGATACAAATCTAGTACATGTATTTGGAAATATGTATAGTCTAAAAATAAATATAGTTCTATGACTTTAATGTACAAACAGTTTTAATATTAAAGTTCCTTTTTGAAAATGGAAAATTTAGTACTTTATTAACGGGTTTTTTTGGCATACAAAAATTATAAGTACCACAATGAAAAGAAAGACAGAAATGGCGGACTTGAAATGGAGATGTTATTGCTTATGAGCCGTGTATGATTGTAATAAACAAAAGGGAATGTTGGCAGAGGCGAGCAAAATTGGGCAGAAAGGCATTATGGGATACAATGTCGATGTACTTGATAACTTGTTTATAAGCTTGGCATAAAAAAATCGAGATCATTAAAACATGCATTCACAATATAACTTACAATGTATAAATGTTGACATATAAATTATATATATATATACGGTAATTAAATGAGTGATTATGGCATATTTTAAAGATAACTTTCTGTCCATGTGGACAGACGTCAGTGTTACAAGTGGTGTGTCATGATTATCATATAATACAGTTAATTATTGCTTTGTACACTTCAGTCTATCTCAGATAAACCAGTAAAATGCAGCAGTCATTTTTAACCACACAAAACATGTCTCATTTTCAGATTAACAATACACTAAAACAGATAAAAACAGCATTTCGTGATAAAATAATGCATGAATACAATCTTAAGTACATACTACATGGGTTATGGGTTAAAGATATTGCTAAATGATTTCTATCTAGCTATGGCACAACAAAATTCCCATTTCCAAAAGAACAATTATTGTCTTTTATAGTTGTACATCAAATGTAAACAAATATTTGTTCAAACCGGTATTGTGGATGGAGCAATTAGAATGGTCATTAATAAGTTTAATTTTGCTCATGAAGTATTTAATATAAATAACAATTTTTCCAAACACTTAACAGAAACTGTTAAAATTTTAAATATGTAGAATTAAAATGCATATTTCTAGCATTTAAGAACTAAAACAAACTTTGTGGTCACCATTTTTGTTAGCTTAAAGAGAATGTTTCATTTACAGAGTCCATTAAAAGTAGTAATCTCAAATGGCGCTAATGCGCAAGATAGCGAATCATGTGCATCAGAGCGTGAAGTGATTTAGTAGGGTTAAATCTAAAGGGTATTTTGTCAGGTGGATAAAATCCAGATGAAACAATACTTCTTGCTTACGATTAAAAAACTTAAAATTTCCAAAAATTCTCAAATTGCCTTTAGACCCTTTTTTTGTATTCAACTGATAACCTTTATTTTAAAAAGTGTTTGGAAACATCAACTAATTACTTTATAGACTTTAATATAGCACATATATTGACTTTATTATCAAGTATCCCATATTTATAGCACTCCAATTTATCACAAATATTTAACACTACTAAGATGTTTTGAACACAACACCTAGTCGGGAGACATAACATTCCTCTGTTAAATAAATAATGGTGTACGTAGATTCAATTTCCTATATTTTAGATCTGTCAACCCTCTTAAATTCTGCACAAATATCCTGGTATTACATCATTCCTCCTTTCTGCTCATCAGGAGGAAATTTTCTCCTTGGAAACCACAACTTCTAAGAATAAACAAATTCCTATCTACGTTTTAAAATAACAACTAGAAGTACATGTATTACATTTAGCTGCTTTTGGTTTCTGAAATTAATTTTGGAAAAATTTGTATTTTTAGCAGTGTTATGTAGTATTTATTTAAAGTTTACAGAGAGAACAACATTTCCGGACTAGGTGTTGTCAACTACAAATACTAACAAACAGAAGCCAGGAAAGACAAAAGGCTCAAACAAGTCCCATGACAGGTCACATGACAGATTGTAACAAACAGTGCTTTCACAGAAGAGTGCACATGATCAACAGAACAACAACTAAACGAATAACAATTCACGCGTTAATAAACTTCATTTGGCACACGCTTAATTAATCTAGAAAGAGAAACTTTGTTCACAGCTGCATAATGGTTCCACCATTGACCTATCAACAGTCATACCAAATAAAAATAATCTATCTATAAATTAAGTCTAAAATGCTAGAAAAATGTTAATGACAACATGTACATTTGTACAAAAACAAATGCATTAAAATGTGGTACAAAATGAGACACATGCCAATGTGAATAATATTGTAATGCAATATATACAGTATGTACAACGTAGGCAGTGAATGTAACTATGGCTATGCTTAACATGTGATAAAATTCTGCATCTACAAAATGTATATGGTCCACAAAAAGGTAGGGTATAAGTACATAAATACTTTAGTGACGGACTATTATATATTTCACACTCCAGAACTATGTCGAGAGTTTGTCAGTGAATAAGCAGTGTTATGAAATAGAGATGAAATATACCATGATGTCACAGCTTGGGAGATTTTAGAAAGACGTAATATGATCAGACCTGCAAGGAAACCAGCATCGTGGGTTTGCAGTCTAAATCAATATAAATAAATACATTTACCTTTTTTAAAAAAATGTCATTACTAGAAAAAGTATAATTGCCATTATTTATTCTAATTGAAGCCAGGAGTTGCCCATTTTAAAAAGGGGTAGTGTGGCATTATAGCTGGGGTTGGTGACAAAAAATGGCCAAACGTATCTAAAAATATGGTAGGTCTGTATTAACTTACAAAAAAGGAAACTGGCCGACATACTGAAACATTGCATCATCAAACTGTCATACAATATTTAGTGTTATTAGTATCATATATTTGTTCTTTTTGTTGGGAGGGTAGAGGGTAATTAGTATGGTGGCAGAAATTAGAATATATCAATTACCTTAGGCAAGAATGTAGTGTGTTTAAGAAAAAGACGAATCTAACCATTTTCTTTATTACCTATAAACAACTATACTGCAAGTAGATTCAAATATGTCAAAACTGAGATGATTTTAGCTTATTCACACTAAATGCTTGTCCTGTGGTAAGGGAAATAACTCTTGTGATGTGAGATCATGGTATACTGATCTGTCATGGCGGCTAATAATTGATTGATTGGTTCTGGTGATCATCTTAATTAGTTTGCAATCTCAGATACATTGATGTTCGTTTCTCAGTATAGACTGATCAAGATACATCGATTTCAATGTAAAATGACAATCATAACATTATTAAATGAACTTCCACATTTCTGTTAATTATACCTGTGTATTGAGCCCATAGCCAAAATAAAATTTTCCCATTTTTGTTTATATTATGCTTAACAAATAGTGACAAAAATATTTGGAAATTTAATTGCTATAAATTTGTATTCAGAAACAAAAACAAAAACAAAAAAAAAACGATAATATCATGGGCTCAGTTCTTGTCATATCGAAAGAACCAAGTTATATTATTTTTCTTATAGATTCAGATTCATTGTCATCAATGAATAAAAAATATAATTTTTAAATTGCTTTTCGATAACGTTTCCAGCACATTTCAACAAAAAGAACAACACTGATTTGATGAACACACTAGAATGCAATAAGATCAAAGAGATTCACTAAAAGATCTTCATCTAGCACCATGGTCAAGTTTAGTAGATATGCGGTATATTATGAGGGAATTATGTCGTCACGACAACTAGGAGGAAGACATCTCCTTGGCAACTGTTGATATATTTCCGTAGCCCATGCTAGGAGGATCATTGTATGAATTGTCCATACTACAGTCGGAATTAGCATCGTTATCAAAGTCATCATTATCTATAAAATGTGATGGATTGCGGTGGTCGCCATTTTGGCTCGACTCGTTCATGGGAGAATCAGGGTTGCCGTTTGACAGTGGAGATCTCGACAGAAACTGAGATGGATCAAAGCCAGGCGGCGGAGGTGAGCTTCTGTCGTTTGCTGAAAGACAAAGATACGTGGAAACATTGAACATAAAATTACACAGAGTAATTCACTTTATTCACAGTAAACAAGAAATCGAACTTTTACTAAAAATAAAATCTAAACAATTAATGCAAATAGCAGAGCGACAGCAGATAATGAACGCGTATAAATATGTTGAGAGTTATAACCATATAATCAATGTATGCAATCATGTAGATAAACAAAGACAGTGTTTTCTCTTCTGTTTATAAGCATATGCATTACACAATGCATTTGTGTGTTGCATGTAACTCACTTCACTCCATGGTCCCACGATTGTACTTTCCGCACCACAATGGTCAGTGATTCTCTTTAATATTACCATAAACACTTATATACAATGTAATTTGATTGGAGAAAATTGTAAAGTTCTAACCATGCAATCCTTCAACGTATGTTGATCCGGAGTCGCCATACCACACTCTGCGAACATCGTGACGCCGAGATTTCATTAAAGCTTTATACTCAGAAATCCTCAACTTCTTCCCGTCAACAATACACGTCCTTTTTGGCCTCGGTCTGAAACAGCAACACAATACAGGTTTTACATTACTCACATAGCGAACATGTTATGGTTTGGTATTATTTGTTTTCTAATTATTAAACAAAAAATACAAATACATGTCAATTTATTAGAACATCCAACAGTATAAAACATGGTACAATTATAGTTTATCTTAATTCCACTGATAGGAATCAATTATAAACCAACTAGCAATAATTAAAAACATTCACTGACTATTCTTAAATATTATAATTTATTAGAGAAAATGAAGGCAGATAAGTTCAGTGTTATTGATGACAAGTACGGAAGATCATTTCAAATTGTCTTTTTGTAAAATTATATTAAATTTTTTTAATATTCTGACGATTGAAATATGCATTAAAATAACATGCACTCTCCCAGTGGAGGTACATATAATTAGAACAGTACCTGTAT
>JAUTCZ010043988.1:0-12334 GCA_032273805.1 Melanodrymia brightae | reverse complement strand
CAAATTGCATGAAAGGAAAAACAACCGTACTGGTAACAAATTGTTAAATCACTTTTTGAAAGTTTTATTTTAATAAATGATCGACATTGACTTGAGACAATGATTCATTGATTGGCGATTTGTTTTAACTTTTATAGAATTTGTACTTTTTATGTTCAAGTCGCCCTCTTGTAGAAAACTTCTCCCTCTCAATGGTAGGAGGGAGAAGTCACTTCTCCCTATAAATCTGACCTAGCTTGAGGCCTGACAAGTAACCATTTTTCATTGTTAGCCAATCACTATTAGTGCTGTGATCATGTGATATGTATTGCACATTTTATTACTGTACAATAAATACTAATAATTGTTATGCCATAGATGTATATAATGTGCACAGATCTTTATTTTTCCCATGGGGATTTGCTTCGACACTCTGCGAGATGCACAATTTAACAGTGTTCTTAGCACTGTTCTAACTATTTAGCTAAGTGTTTTGGCGATCTAATTGTACGACATAGACCGAGCAATTGTAAATAATACGACATTTTAAAATTTCCGTTGATGTTTATAATCATAATGAATATGCAATGAAGTGTTTTCTCTTACGTTTATACACAAATGTATTTGCGTGTAACTCGCTTCACTCCATCGTCATGTGATCGCACTTTTCATGCCAAAATGGCGAGAGAATCTCTGTAAAACAGTTTTGAGTCTTCTCTGTAATTACATACCTGGTATATTTCTAACTACTTTCAGTGGGGTCGAGGGATCAATCCTCCACAGTGCAAAACATTTTATGGGCTATTTTCCGTTCCAGCCAGTGGTACACGACTGGTTGATCAAATTCCATGGTGTGTGCTATCCTGTCCATGGGATAGTGCACATAAAAGACCTCTTGCTGTTTTTTGGTAAGAGTAGCCCATGTAGTGGCGACAGCGGGTGTCCTCTGAGACCATATGTTGATACAACCACTGACTGCTGATTTATAATTGATGTGTTCCAGTGGCGTCGTTAAACAAACAAACAAACTTTTATTTTATTTTTACATTCCCAGTATGTTTCTAACTACCTACAGTGGATAACCTTGCCATTACCATGCATGGACAGTTCACAAACCCATACTGATGATGTGTGTGCCTGTGGCCGAACATTAGTAGTGACCAGTATAGATCACAAACTCTCAAACTGGCTGAAGGCCTGGGTTTAGTCTGGGATCAGTGATCAAACTGCCCTAGGGGAGGTCAGCTTGATTTGTCCGGTATGATAACTCATCTGAATTTCCCCCAAAGCATGATGGTCTTGCAAGATGGTGCTGCTGGCACACCCCTGGGTATCCTCTGCCAAAGCATATTTATACACATGTGACTAATTTGTGATAATTACCATAGAAGATCACTGGTCCTTGACAGTTTAATTCCTACAAGAGATAGTCTGGGCTATGGGACAGGACAGGCAAGGGAGTTTGCTACATGGCAAACATAATAAAGGTGCCGCACTATCTTCAGTATCTGCTCTGCTGGGAACCTGTTGATGAGAGCTTTAATTGACAGGTACTCTCTGGGAATATTAAAGTGATTACAGCACTGTCAGTGGCCCTGAGGATGAAGTGGTGTATGTAATGTGTAATTAGACATTACATGTATGTAGTGTTGTTACATAAATGTACATAATTATATCACGCCTGTATTCACAACACATGATCATAAAATTAAAGACTTGGTCAGTTTGTGCAAGTTCTGATTTTTTATATACATGAATTCGATTTCTATTTTTTTATTTGGATTTTCGTTAATGATTTGGGTCATAGTAGATGTGAGTGAAGGGGTTGGTGGTGGAGATAAAGTGTTTGAAAAAAAATGTTTACGGCCCCCATCCTTGAATTTATCATTAAATAATGATATTTCGCATTCCAATCAGTGATCCATGACTGGTTCATCAAAGATGTGGAACTATCCTGTCCACATAAAAGACCTCTTACTGTGTATTGGAAAGAGTAGTCTATGTGGTGATGTGGTGATGTAGTGCAGCGCAAGAGCATCCACCTGAAGTTTGAGAGTCGAAGAATCGATCATCCTCAGTGGACCCATTGGGTTATTTCCCATTCCAACCAATCCTCAATGACTGGTCCATCAAAGGTTGTGGTGCTCGCCATTATATCTGGGAAAGATCCCTTCCTGTTATTCGGTAAGAGAAGCCTATATTACAGCAGCGGATTTTGTCTGTGACCATTTGTCGATATAAACATGCATTTGCCATCAGTAACCTCTGATTAATAATCAATGTGTTCAATTGGTCTTATTAACAATCAAAATTTAACTTTTATATAAATTAGGAACGAAAATTTCCTTCAATCCTATACGGATACCCTCACTTTTGTCTCATTTGGATCTGCCCATTCAAACTGACAATTTCCCTTTGGATCTCTTGAAATCCATTGAATCCTTACAAATTGCCCTTGGAATCTGCCTATTATTAAACAATTTGAACCCCGACAAGTACAATGTACCCTATGGAATCTGCTCATTCAATCCATTTTGAACATTTGCCATTTAACAATCTGCCATTTAATCTATTTGAACCCTGACAATGTCCCTCCCCTTGAGAGCTGCTCAAGAAACCCTTTTGACACACTAACAATTGACCCTTGTCATCTGCTCCTCAAAGATCCTTTATTCATCATCAAGAGTGGGACGTAGCTCAGTGCTAGAGCATCTACCTGAGGATCAATAGGACGATGGATCAATCCTCCTCAGTAGACCCATTGGGTTATTTCCCATTCCAACCAGTGATTAATATTTATTGCTGTTATTCCAATAAGAGTAACCTATGTGGCTGCAGCGAGTTTCCTCTGTGACCAAGTGTCGATATAACTGCATTTGACATCCAATAACCGCTGATTAATAATCAATGTGTTCCAGTGGTGTCGTTAAAGAAACAAACTTTCTTATTCATAATTATTGTCACCATCTTTTATACTAGTGCAAATGTGTCATGTATGTTATTCATGTGAGTGTATATGTATAAATACACGTTTATGTAATAATTATTTGCAATTTGTTACCAGTTTGGTGTATTTGTTGCAATAAATATTGATTATCTGATCTTATTTACTTAGGGTTAGGATAGTTAATGAAACTGTTTTAAAATTGAATTAATTTAATTGTACAAAATTACGAACATACATGTATATTAAACTTTTTTTTATAATATTGTATTGAAATTATTCTCACGGTAAATCCAAAGTGTCCAGACATTAAGCTTATGACAAATTCAAATGAAGCTCAAATAAGTCTGTAGATAAACAACTGTTATGTAACTGGAGGGTTGTAAAGTTTTGTAATATGATGTAAGGCTGTGTGCTTCTCAGTCAACTAAGGTCAGTTGACAAGTAGGTAGCTTCCGCTGTAACATCTGTAGCTTTTCTGGATTACCATTGCACCAAGTGTCTCCCTCCCTTGCTTCACCTGTCCCAACCCATTCACCCCACTAGCTGTCCCCACCTATTCACCTGTGACATGGAAAGCATTCTCAAAGGTAAGGAAAATGACCAGCTGTTGCACTTGCACAGACAATTTAGTTTCAAAATATTTTTTTCATTGTTATTTCCAGTACTTTTTTTTCTAAAATTATGATTCTGGTACCATAGGTGAAAAGCAAGTTTTCTAATGAGCCATGCTTACAGGATACAACTGTACATGTATAATATATATTATTAGCATTTATATAATTAAATTTTATAATGTATATACTAAATGTTATTTTGTCAGCTTAAGAGCCAATTGGTTTAATCGTAACGCAATAAAGAATTTCTATCTATATAATTACATGCATAGAAATTATACGATTGTCTATTATACTGTTTTCACGTACCAATTTTTTTTTTCCATTAACTAATTTTAAATTGATGAAAATTATTGTATTGTGGACTCCCATCTAGCAAAATTTCTGTATTATTGTTGTATTATACAGAATACAAAAATCAGTATGTCACACACATTATTGTAATAAATTCTGTTTTATCAGAACCGTTATTTTCATTAAATATAGAAAAATAATGCTTCGTAATAATCGTGAATTCTGTCAAAGACCTTTGCAAGAATGTCATATAGATGCATGACATCAAAATTATGACCGACATCCTAACTTTGATATATATCATACATGTTCACTTGAGATTCATCATTTTTAACTACCGGTAATCACCTGTGTCGTAGCTTCGGAGAAAGCATTGCCTATCTATTACGTTTGTACTTCATGTAATATTTATTAAATTGGTTATGTTCAACTTTATATTAAAGGGGTCATAGTTGCTAAAATGGCATCTCCCATCAAAAATGTTTATTGATTTTTATATCTTAATACAGTGTATATAGTATGTACCTTAAGCTAGAAGCACTCAAAATATTAAAATATAATGTCAGTTAGTAGTACAAAATAAGAGAAATCCTTTTCGGTCTAGTAGATGGATAATGGCTGTGGGCTTTCCTCTGTGACCAAGTGTCGATATAACAGTGTGTTTGACATCCAATAATTGCAGATTATAATCAATGTGTTGAATTGTTCTAGTGGTGTTGTTAAACAAACAAACTTTTATCATAACAGCTACACTGACAGCGAGGTGTGTTTTCAGATTCACATCGGCAAAATTTACCATTTATTTTTTTGGCAGATACCAACAGTCATTTGAGAAATTTAACCATCGTGAACGTGTGCTAAGTTCTGTATTCGCAAAACATATTTACAAAGTAACTTCGTTTTTAATTATTGATTTTATTATTATAATTTGTTTTCCCTACCGATATATTGGTTGAATTTCAATTCAAATTTGGTTTTTGTTTTTGTTTTTTATTATTTTTTATTCATCTGTTCAGTTTACAAGTGAAAAGTTAATAACTGCATGATTATGTGATAATGTTATGTATAATAAATAATGCGTAAGTTTTGATCACCACAAATAGGAAATAACTTGCAAAGTTTATTATCTAAGGAATGCTCCATATGATCGTTAAACATCTTAAAAACTACCTTGAAGGTAGAGTTTATGCAACGGTCAAAGTAGTGCATTACATCAGACATCATCTATTCAGTGATGACCCATAAATGTCCACCATTAAAGTTTTTGAAAGTTTTTATCTGTCCATGAATGTAATAATACTGATAAAACAACTTCTGAGTATTAATACACATTATAAAAAATGGTTCAAACTGGAAACAAATTGAACCTTTATGTTTTTGTTTTATATAAAAACATATTTGGCCAGTAATGGGTTAGTTAGTTATAACTTATTTACATGCTTATATCCAATTAAGGTTCAAGCATGTCTGTCATGGTCACACAGTCCAGCGGCCTCGACTGTCTGCCCACGACAGAAGTTAGTGTTCGTATGAGAGAGGAAAATCAAACCCGCTACTCCAAATTGATAAGTATCAAGTAATCGTTTATCTTCTCTTTCCAGTTTTGAAACTGGTCGGTATAAGTGGAAGTACACCTACCTACCCATTGAGCCTTGCGAAGCACTCACTCTGGGTTGGAGTCGGTACTGGGATTAAAAATCCCATATACATGTACGACGAATGGGATTCGAACCCAGTACCTACCAGCCAGAAATGTTAACCACTGCACCACGGATGCCGGTCTAATATTGTTTTTGTTTCAGAGACGTAAACGCACAGAAGATAGTTTTGGCCACTGGTCTGTGACGTCATCATTTGTCAAGTCATGGATAGCTAGCTAGCTGCTGCCATTAAACAATATCATTTTATTGTACAGCGATGGCCTCAACCAAATAGTCACCTAGGCATGGTTAGGTGCCTAGGCACGGGCAGTAATTAACATCGCTCGCTCCGTAAGCCTAAACAACACCCCGTCACAATCCTGGCTACCGGCCTGGTATGGATGTCAGTTTTGGAAATATCTCTAAGTATAGTCAGAGGGTCGTCCAGCCAGAACAATGTTCATCTAGACCTTTGTCAGTGATCTGCCTAGGAGGTTTTGGCGATCTGCCGAAGCCTAGGTGACTGTTTGGTTGAGACGACCACTGTACTACCACTGTACATTGCTGTACTATGATTCCATGTTTATATTAATTAATATAATACTATGGTTACTATGGTAGGGAAGGGAAGTTTTATGCAATATTTTAAAAACGATTCAATAGAAAATTTCATTACATCAATTTTATAATTTACAAATTATTAATAATTAAATGATTACAAATTAAATCTTTTATTTAGAAATATATGTAGTTGTTCATTTATTTAAGAATATAATTTATGATTCTCCCCAAGTGGTTTTAGAAAGAAGTATGCGTGGGACATAGCTCAGTTCAAGTACATTTGCCCGAGGTTTCAGAATCAATTCTCCTCGGTGGATCCATTGGACTATTTTCCATTCCAACCAGTGATCCACGAATGAACTTGGTTTGTCAAAGGCAATGCTCTGCATCTGCGCTCAGACAGATCAAACTCCATAACACATTCTACAGGGGCGGTATTTATCAAGCAACTTAAGTCATAAAAAAGGACTATAACATCCACAGGAGACAGACCCGGCCAAAGGGCGCTCGCCTGAACACACAAATCAGATCCTAGAACACATTCTACACGACTGTCCCATCTATAACCAAAGCGTAAAAAATAAAAAAGTTTCTTTATTGAAACACTAGAAACACATCGATTATAAATCAGCGGTTATTGGACGTCAGATGCACGGAAAATAGCCCATAAAAATGTTCGCCCTATGGAGGATCGATCTCTCGACCCATCCCGCCACAGGCGGACATTCTACCTCTGAGCTACGTCCCGTTCCTCCTTTGAATCAGATACCTACCAGGTTTTGTGCATGAGTTAATCATTAAAATCTGCATTGATTCACATGAAGTATTTCCAAAAAATTTTTAAATCACAAATAAAACAAAAGAAAATCGGTTAGTAATTAATGTTACCAAGAATTTGGCGGGAAACTTATTTTTTAAATGTCTGGTTATCGATCTTCCGGTGTAAAATGACTTAAGCCTAGCAAGAAAGAAATCACATATATTTTAATGATGCATGAATAAATGAATGGATATTTCACGACAACCCAGCACGAAAAATGACATCGGCTATTGGGTGTCAGAATATGGTAATGATAAAATTTTAATGATGCAATCAGGAAAAGGGTTTTTATAACCTGAAGTCAAGAATAGTACAGTTGACTCTTTTTTATGAACCGAAAATAATCAGTTAGTGTTATATAAAGCTTTTTTACATTAGTTCACTGATATTGTATTCTTAAACTTTATTTATTAAACAAATCTGCCGTTTGTCAATCAGGTTTGTATGAAAGTTGAAAATGTGCTACAGTAATATCCAAATGAACATTAAGCAAACCTGAAAGTATCCGAGTTCACAAATACAAAATTAGTTTCTATTTAGAGGTTTCTGGTGGATTGCCCTCTTGAGAATCGTCATAGAGACTCGTGTAAATAGACACATTTTTAGCCTTGGATATAATAATAATAATTATAATAATAATACTATATTTAATGAGGGTGGCTCAGTTAGTAGGAACTAATCTTCCCTGAGGCCCTCAGTTATAAACATACATATATCATTACTGTTGCTAAACATCTACTAGAACGTACTTGAAGTCATGCTAGATATTGTATTGTCAAGATGCATGTTATATTGAATGTTGTATTGAATGGCAAAAGAATAAAAGAGTCAATGAACACCTTGTATCGAAGCTCTCCCGCTAAACATCTACTAGAACGTACTTGAAGTCATTCTAGATATTGTATTGTCAAGATGCATGTTATATAGAATGTTATATTGAATGGCAAAAGAATAAAGAGTCGATGAACACCTTGTATTGAAGCTCTCCCGCGTCTGACAATAAATAATGCATTTCTTGTTGGAGAAGAAAGACATTCCCTTATCAAATATCTACATGTGTAATTGATTTATCGCACGCTGCTTCTCTATTGTATTACATGTAGTCGTACATGTAGTCGAGATCAATGCCTCGAGGTAACTCAGTAGAGATGTGCTATGTTGTTAACACGCTTGCTTCAGGTGTGAGAGGTCACAGGATCGATTCCCCTCAATGAAAACATTCATTTGGATCCGTTTTCCAATAAAAAAAATAATCCTACTGTCAGGCTTATATAATTCTGTGGTATGTTCTGTCCTGTCTATAGGAGAAAGTGCGTAGAATGTAAACATACCCATTTAAAATATAGTATTCATAAAGTTTATGGGTTTTGTTCAGATATTTTATTTACCTTTCATAAAAATATATTTAAAAACAAACATTTGCTATATTTAAAAAAAACATTTGCCAAACACCAATTCTGACATAATAAGTTGGTATAAGCTGTTGTTATCCCCATTGAAATTTTAATAATCGTTCCTTGTGACTAGTTGTTTTTATTGTATCAGCCTCAAACTGTTGCACGACAATGTTTTACTGTATTTATAGCTCTATAGTTTGTTGACAGATAATGTTTGATTGAATTTGATAACGTTATGTTTAATTTTAATTTCTCTTTATTTTTCAGGTAAGTACCAATTGTATTGCAACATTCAAGCTATTGGCAGTGCAGTTACAGTGTAATGTGAGTAGTTATATATACCGGTAATAGGGAACATTGTGATCATAGGTGGCACTCATAAGTAACCACAGTCATAGTCTCGATAAAACCAGACCATTGTTTCACCTAAATTCGCGCTGTTTCAACTAGCATCCAAAAAATAATGTCATGCTATGATTAAATTAGAAATGAAGTCATTGCCTATGCCTTGAAAACATCTCAGTACAGACTACTTAATGAATTTTTATCATCAGAGACATGCATGATGTCACTCAACGCAGTACTTTTAGCTCGTCAGTACTGTTAAAAATATAACAATGTTGAAAATAAGACCCATTGAAATTAATATTATGTAATAAAACAATTATGGACCATAGTTCAGGAAATATCATGTTTCATGGATCCAAGGAACTGATATTGACCGAGACTGATTGGGTGGGGAGTAGTACTCAGAGGATCTTTTCTTTTTTTAGTTCCAATTGACTGATAAACGATACACCATCATAAATAAAAGACTTGGCTAACTAACTACAGAATGTGCTGTGTTTCAGAATACTTAGTCTGAACCTGTGGCACATTGCTGTGTAAGTTTGCACAAGTAGTATTCAGTGTTTATACTCATAGATACATGTAAGCAGTTTGATGTACCACATTAAAGAGTCTGGAGCCAATAGACCTAGCCAAGAATCTAATAGATTGATCTGTTGACCATGCAGTCTCAATGTTTAAGAGTTATCGGTTTGTCTGTCTGGATTGTGAAGTATCTTCGGTTCAACGAACTACTAATACATCATACAGACAGATTCAGAACAAGCTTCTAGGGAGTATTGACTCACATCTGTGAATACTCTTTTGTAATTTTGTAAAACTTTTTTGTACAACTCGCACCAAAACTATACCAGGCCCTAGCCACCCTCCCCTACTAGCAATGATATCCATTAAAAAAAAACAATTAAGATTTTGTATTACGTAATCAGAAAATTACGTATCGTAAGTTGATCTTTTTATTGAAATTGCAAGCATTTACAGTCGCGAATATTACCTGTTTGACAGAATATTATTTGATAATACAATGAAACGTCTCTAAACAGAACACACTTGAGACCGAGTAAAATGTTCGGTTTAGAGGGGTGTTCGGTTTACTGAGGTTTAAATACAGGCTGTTTGGAACTTTGAAATATGTTCGGTTTAGAGGGAATTCCGGTTTACTGAGGGTCAGGTTTAGACGGGTTTCATTGTATGTTCTTTTGGCTTCAGTTTCTTATCGTCTAATTATAGTCTTTATATCTGCCATGAACTATAGAGACTAAATGAGGGTGATATGAATTATTTAATCAGCTGAAGATCAAGTTGTGTTGGAGAAAGGAGGTGTGAAGTCATCGATCTGTCGATCAATGTACATGTGTATGTACATACTTAATGACCCGTTTACTTTGGCTTCAATATCACTAATGTTTTTACTTATCACTACAAATGTCTGTTTGCTCAAATCTCACACAGCCTGTTTTGGCATAAGATAAACACTCTAGGTGTATATTTAGTATTTTTGATCGTTATAAGGTCAGTCTTTAACTACCGGTAGGCCAGCTGAAGTATTTAAAAATGTCTTAGTATTATTTAAAGAGTGTTCTTTATTTGATGGAAAAATTTATTCTTGTATGCATAATTTGAAACAAATCTTATTATCTACCTTCCTTCCTATTTATATTTTAGTTGGGAGCGGGGCTTAGCTCAGTGCAAGTGTCAACTTCAGGTTCGATAGGTTGATGGTTCAATCCTTCTCAGTGGACCCATTGGGTTATTTCTCATTTCAACCAATGATGCACGACTGGTCCATAAAAGGTTATGATGTGTGCTATTCTGTCTGTGGGAAAGTGCACATAAAAGATCCCTTGCTGTTATTCAAAGAAGAGTAGCCTATGTGGCAGCAACAGGTTTCCTCTGACCAAGTGTCGATACAACCTTGCGTTTGGCATCCGATAACTGCTGATTAATAATCAATGTGTTCCAGAGGCATCGTTAAACAAACAAACTTTATCTGTACCAATTAAGGTTCAACCCTGTAAACACAGCGCAGGACAGAAGTTAGTGTTAGTATGAGAGAGGAAACCCACTACTCCTATTTGATAAGTAGCAAGCGTTGGAGCAGATACTACGATTAAAAATCTCATTGCCATGAGTGGGATTTGAACCCAGTAGCTTAACCACTACACTATGGAGTCCAGTTTACATTCCAGTAACACAATACTAATAAATAGAAGTGGGATTTAGTTCAAAAGTAGAGCTTCCACCTGAGGTGTATGAGGTCAAAGGATCGATCCTCCTCAGTGGACCCGGTAGTTTTTTCCAATTTCAACAATGCTTTATGACTGGTACATGTATATCAGTTGCATCTTTTCTGTAATACATTCATGTATGTCATTGTTTACTGTAACTCTTGTGATAGCTATTTTTAACTGCTTCTAGTTGATGTACCAAGACAAACATTTCTATTGAAATCACCTGTTACAGAGGCCATAGAATGGGGTCTTAGAAACACTGTGCAGGGTCAATCACCCCTAGCAATAATCATCATCTACATGTACCCGGTACCTGCCTAGTGATGGAGATAAAACATGCTTTTCATTGGTTAATTGGTCTCCTTGTTCAGCTGCGCGGGACGTAGCTCAGTGGTAGAGCATCTGTCCATGGATCCTTCTCAGGGGACCCATTGGATTATTTCCCATTCCAATCAGTGATCCGTGACTGGTCCATCAAAGACCATGGTGTGTACTATCCTGTATGTGGGAAAGTGCACATACAATATTCCTTGCTGTTGTTTGAAGAAGAATAGCCTATGTGGCAGCAGCGGGTTTCCTCTTTGACCAAGTGTCAATATAACCGTGCCTTTAACATCCAATAAACGCTGATTTCTAATCAATGTTTTCCAAACTTTACCTTTTGCCGTGTTGAACTGGTAGATGGCCATTGCTACGTGTATCATTTTAATTTTGCATCATACAGCATGCAAGGTACTACATCACATAATATCAGCTGAGACCAAGGGGTGACGCACCAAAGCATTTTATAGAAAACAAATTCAATGTACTATAAAATACTTTATTTTCACAGGAACTTCATTTTCACGCTACTCACGCAGACATTTAGCACGCAATTTAATATCCAGTGAAAAATTATTTTAATAACCTTCAAAATTTGAACATTAAAGTAGTACATGTACTTAAATGTTCACTTTTGAAGTCTATGCTACTCACATACTATTTCATGCCTGAACAAACTAAATGAGACTCAATTGGTTGATACTTTCATGTTATTACAAAAGAAAACATGTTTGTCATATACTGCAGCTCAATGATGACTGTGTGTTTGAAAAACATCAAAGGGACACAACACTGTTTGCTTACTTGACATAGCAACTTCCCAGACATAGAAAAAACCGCTGAACTGGAGATTTGTAAAAATTGCATGCACAGTTGTTTCGTGCAAATCCTTTTTGGTTTTTCGCAAAAAAAAAAACTACACTTTTTTTTTTATGAATTCGTTATTTATAAAGATACTTGACTTTTACTCCCTCACCCCTTTTGAACATTGTACGGATTATGAAACACTTTGACATTTATGCACAATCCCTTACCAAACTGAGACAATTGCATTGGCCACCTGTTCTGAATAATTAATGGCACCAGTTTATCTACAGTGCACACGTAGTGCAGTGGTTAAAGGAATGCTCAGGCAAGGCTTTTAGACCTCTACGCACGTTTAACAATACCATTTCAACATTA
>JAUTCZ010043977.1:0-12335 GCA_032273805.1 Melanodrymia brightae | reverse complement strand
AGTGCATTATGACCTGTATTAAGCAGCCACCTGTCTTAAGAGGCCACTTTTTGTTACTCCCTTAGGTGGCTGCTTAAAACAGGTTTGACTATATATATATATATATATATATATATATATATGATCCATGTGCATTACTCAAGGATTTGACGAGGCTATTGTTACCGTGCTTTCTCAGGTATTAATATTTGAAGACACAAAAAAATACTCTCATTCCCAATGGAGATATTATTATTGATGATCAGTTTTAATGTGGATATTGGTATTCGTTAGGTGTCATGAAAGTAGTTGCCTATGTTATCTCAATGACTTTGAGACTATCATCTATAATTATAAGTTACACACAGGTATTTCAAAGAACTTTCTGTTTCATCCATCCGTCCTTTTAGCACAGTCGCATAACATACCATACCCGGGGGTCCCTTTATTGGACATTATTTTAAATGGTTCAATTACGTTTTATTGTATAAAAACACCATGGCAGTCATGCCACATAACAGCCATGTCAAACATGAAATGATCTGGTACTTGAAAATCACGAACAAGTAAATGAAATAGTGCTGCAACGCATATGAGATCGCACAGAGTTGCATTGTTGAAAGCAAGAAGTGTGTTTCACTTTGAATCCACAAACTGCATTGGTGGTGTCACTTTAAACCATAATATGCTAAACGCTTTAATTGACAGGGAATCTGAGATGTAAATCAATTTGAAACTTCTCACTTTAAACCATAATATGCTAAACGCTTTAATTGACAGGGAATCTGAGATGTGAATCAGTTTGAAACTTCTCACTTTAAACCATAATATGGTAAACGCTTTAATTGACAGGAAATCTGAGATGTAAATCAGTTTGAAACTTCTCACTTTAAACCATAATATGCTAAACGCTTTAATTGACAGGGAATCTGAGATGTAAATCAGTTTGAAACTTTTCACTTTAAACCATAGTATGCTAAACGCTTTAATTGACAGGGAATCTGAGATGTAAATCAGTTTGAAACTTCTCACTTTAAACCATAATATGCTAAACGCTTTAATTCACAGGGAATCTGAGATGTGAATCAGTTTGAAACTTCTCACTTTAAACCATAATATGCTAAACGCTTTAAGTGACAGGGAATCTGAGATGTAAATCAGTTTGAAACTTCTCACTTTAAACCATAATATGCTAAACGCTTTAATTGACAGGGATCTGAGATGTAAATCAGTTTGAAACTTCTCACAGCCAACTTTACTTTGAAGATGATTTGTTTAACCAGTTGCAATTTTAAAAAAGTACTCGTTTAAATTACTTCAATTTCATCTAATACTTTCTACTTAGATATGCATATTTTATTTTTGTATACTTATAACTCAAATCATGTATCTTTGTATTGTATTACGTACAGGTGAAAGAAGCTGTTTACTAAGCATGATTTTGATTTTAGTACATGTATGCTCTTGGCAAAACTTAAGTAACTGGTATTATTGTTAATGGGTATCGCTGACGGATCATTTCAATTTGTTTTGTTTATTTAAAAATAATTGCCTAAGCTTATGGTTACATAAAATTATATGGATATTGACAAAGTTCGTGCATCTTTAGGGTGTTCGTATAATTACAGTATATGTATATTCATGGCAGAAAAAAATAGGTTTCGTTAATACTACAATGTAATAGTGGAATTTTTAATTATATATATTTTATTAGTCAAGTTGTAACAACGGCAACCAAAAAACGAGTAATCTTTAATGCGAATATTCATACTGTTTAAAGAAGCATACGTAAAGTTGCCATACCTGTATTTTCGAACTATATTTATAACGCCTACCTAGGGGATATGCACAAGTGGTATATGAGCAGGTTGCCTTTTTATAGAAGTTAAATACATGTGTATTTGGATTTGTATACTACCTGAAGTGCCCTTTATCAACAAATGGTTGTACTGAACATTATTTATTTTTGGGGTTTTGTTCTATAAAAAATAGCACTAGATTTGCTATCCAATGTATACGATAAGCAACTGAATTGGAGAACCTCGTCTCTTGTCATAAAATGCCACAAATGTGATGTCCGACATTGACGGTAATCTTTGTCAATGAACTATGTAATATGTACTTCGATAATAAGGTGGAAACATATAGTTTAGCAAACATCAATTATTTTTCAAATTATTCAGATTATTAATTAACGTCTTCTTTAACAATTTCACTGAGAATGAATGCTACAGTAACTGTAACCTGTTGTTGAAGTTATATATTATTACTTAATGTTACTGGTTTCGTAAGTTTGCTTACATTTTAAATGTAACATTCTATTTCATTTTGCGTAAATGTGAAATTGATAAATTGTCCTTATGAACACAATGTTTTATATTTGTGTAATAGGCATGTTGTTATTAAGTTTATATTTTTACAGTGGACGGGTAATAAACCATATTTGAAAACATTGTAGCAATTTACTTTATTTTCCTAACCAATATATTCACTGTTTATAACTACTGCCCCCAACCCTCCAAAATCCCCACCCACCCCACTCCCACTGGCCTCCGTTACACGTCTGGTGCGATCCTGGGGTGAGTGTTGCCATTTATTGTGCGATACTGTTGTCATTTCCACTCTATTCTCTGTTTGTGGTTTTGAGTCTAGTGTATCTATATATTAATTAAAACGGTTCATCATTACAACCAAATGTCTATTGCTCATTAGAATTTATTGCTGAACAACCTTTTTATCAATTCTCTCTTTTGGAACGAATATTTAAATTAACTGTCATTGTAAAAATTTAATGTAGTCTTTCGGTTACTCTAACAAGATCCTAACGCATCATGTGGTCAGTTTACACATCTTTTGGCGGCGTCTTGGTGAACTAATTTGTGTATTTTTAACCCACACAATAATTATAATGTATTCAATATTTGTTGATAACCCAAAGGGCAACCGAGAATATCAACATAGGTATAACTTGTCACTTGATGAGTTGTTATGACCATCTCCAACCTCTGAGAGTAAAATAACTGACGTCACAAATTATTGCAAACATGAGGCCATGCACATTGTATAATATAGAGCCAGCTTGATTCATGCTTTGTCAGTGTATCATCAGGTTTCACTGAGTTCTTTAAATTGAATGAAAGTCTTAATTTGAAGGAAAAAAACCCACCAGATTTGAGGTCTTTGAATTATAACAAGTCTGAATGCTGTCCACATGTTTGCAAACCCGCTCAATCCTGTTCATGTGTTTTAGTTGAAAGTAAACTGCATGCTTGTAAAATTGTTGATTTACTAACTTATTAGAATAGTACTATACACTTCAAGTCTTGGAATGTCTTAAAATTGTAGGTACGGGTCAGTGAAAGTCTTAATTTGAAATTACTTGGTCTTTGAGACTGAACCCTGTTTGTGATTGTGCGCTAGATATTATGATCGTCCATGGGTTTGACCGGTGCAGCTTTGCATCTATCCCAGGCTCGCTGTAGGAGCTCGAGCAATTCAAACGCCGTCAGTATAGAGAATCCTAGCCACAGCCCGGCCTGTCCCCCAACGTCAGAGATCAGCTTGCTCCACTGAAACATACACGTACAATATTTGTAGTAATACACAAACATGTTTAAAACATTAAAACCTGCAAAAAAGAGAACGAAAGGGCACGTTTTAAATTGATATTTTTCACATGATATCAATGCCAATGCAATCAAACGGACATATTTAACAACCAAATATATATATATTGCATGACATATTCGCTAATGTTCTGCATGTCAGGTTAAAAAATTATTAAGTTCCGCCATGACCACCAAGGGGCGTTGCTGACGTGGTGGGTCCATATCTGAAAATGTTCAGTATAACTCAAAGTTTTGTGCCAAGTTTCATAAGTCTAACCAAAAGTGCACGAATTTCTTGTCTGCCCCACTATGACGGAAATTAGACCAGAGAATATTTAAAAGCATCTAATTTGGTGATATTACTTCTGATTGTGTTTTTCCGTATCCAATGCAAATAATGATCAAGCCCGCGGTGGGGGTGTTGTAAACAAAGATTATCTTTATGCTTGACGGCCACCAAAATACTGGCACCATGTCGCCTAGGTTGCGCTTTGTAGATTTACACAATCCCCATCTCGATCTCAATTATCACCTTGCAAAATATCTACACCAATTACCTTATTATTGTCATTTTATGTAAATAGTAATAATGTACTGAGATCACCCCGTCAGCAATCACAACCTTTAAGACCACGCCTAATTATTATTCATAACTTATGACCTTATTACATGTAGTTTATCTTTAGTCACTTATAATAATATAATTATACCACCGGTGTTGTGTATATTGTACTTATTTGACGTTCATTGGATCAAATGCGATCGGTAACGGCTACAATAATAACACTAGAGACTTATAATTAATGCGAGAATGCTGGATCCATGCCTGTTCACTGTTATACGCAAGAGACGGTTCTTGTTAGACGGTATGCTGTGATATAAAGTAATACCCTACATCCAACCCCCTACAACATCATGGGCTTTGTAACAGCTCATTAAATATCAACTAGATCCGTTGTCTCAAGAACGATCGTAGCTGTTGTGATCACATCCAATTGTCTCTCGTACGATGGGGTAAAGATATGGGGAATCTGCCGGCCAATGTTAACAATTAATGTACTTTTCATTTGTAAAATGACATGAAAAGCTTATTGTCATTCAAGACTAGTTGTTAGCGTGGCTCGGTGAGATTGCCACAAATGACTACCACGATCTTTTAAACACTAAACTGTAACACATTTTCTGAAAACCAAATATGCCAGCCTTACATTCAATAGAGCGAGCGTTCTGCTACCGAGACAAAACGTTTTGTCACGGGTGTTTGCATCAAATTCCAGAGCGCTCGCGCTATTGAACGTAAGACAGTACAGCATTACATAACATTTTTGTGGCAAAATACAGTATTACGTTCAATAGGGCGAGCGTTCTGTTACCGAGACAACACATTTTGTCACCGGTGTTTGCATCTAACATTAAATGAATGTGATATGATAGTACACGGTACCAGTCACATATTTCCAGAGCGCTCACCCTAATGAACATAAGGCTGCTTTGTACACTTATGACGAAAATGCCTATCGGATACGGAATACAAATGTACGTGTCTATATCCAATTAAGGTTCAAACATTTATGCCTATCATTTGATTTTTTTTTTTAAATATTGGATAAGAATTGGCATGAGCGTCGTAACATTACTACTACAATGGTATGTATTGCACTGAAACTCGTTCTATTAATAGGAGTAGAAGTGATTATCAATCTAATTTAAAGAATATCAATATTTACGGTTTATATAGCTTACATCATACGCTGGTGTAGTTTTAATTGATTCGTGGTTGAGCAGTTTGAAAAACACATTCACATTCATCACATTTCGCCTGCAAAACAAACAAATTACTGAAAGAGCTACATGTACCATTGTGTAATATCAAGTTTCGTTAACGTCCAGGATTCCGTAAGATTTTTTTAACTTGCCCTGCTATTAATAATAATAAAATACAATATATTTTTTACTGGAAAGAAATAGGGCTATAACTACCTATATTTAATACATAAAACAAACTTTATTGATTGAATACTTCTATTAACACAATAAACATATTATATGCACACGTGGAACTAATAGAGCAGTCCCATTTTACTCATTACTCAATTTTATAATTTTGTTAATAAAACCTTTTTTTAATGCATTACTGATTGTTATAAAATGCTCCCTGTTATTTCTGGGGCATTTCATGGTATTTGTCACGTCCGTTACGATTGTTTCTCTTGGTTATGTAAATTTTTTTGTGCTGCAAATCGAAATTCCTAACAGTTGAATTATATAACAACATAGTGTTTTGTCTTAACTAAACAAAGTGATGAAAATCAATCGTGACGGACGTGACAAATACCATGAAATGCCCCTTCTATGTATCCCCACCCCACTCCCAATTCACAAATTCTGGTTCCATATATAGGCATATAAAAGTTGAAACGAAATATCATTAAGCATGAATAAACGCATCTTGGTATCAAGCCTGGAGTCCACTAAGTAAAAAATAAAGCCACAAAAGATAGTGTGAAAATATAAAATAGTACATTTAAATTAACAGTTGCGTGTGGCTAAATAGGAACAAAATATGTATACGCGTGGGGAAAAAAGTTACAAGTGAAACCATAAAATAATGTATCCCGCTTGGTAAAATATTGAACAACGGCATACAATTTAATTCCGTAGTTTTACTTAAAGAACGTTTTAGAACGTGAACTCGTATTAAAATGTTATACCTGATGTACTGAATGTCTATATTTGGCAGTGTAGGTGTTCCTGGTAAACCGTTCAGTTCTCGTTTCACGTACATGTACCATGCTAACTTTGTGGAAGGCCAAATGCCTGTAGAGAGCTGAAGTCGATACGACACCTCTCTAAAATACAAATTACAGGTAGGCCTATATTCAAATGATAAATTTACACGCATGTATCCAACGGTGTTTAGGTGATCAAAATCCCACTCCCTCTCTAAGTCTCTTGCTGTCCAAAAGTTGGTTTTGGGGGTGGAAATTATATGAAACGATTTTTTTTTCTGCTTCTAAAATTTGTGAACACGTGTCGGATTTATTTGACATTACATTGATAATATATTATTATATATAATGTACATGTATATACATGTATAGGCAATTACTTTTACATATATTATACATTTCATTTACCATCATTTAGACTTGTGCACAGATACGATTTTGAAAATAATGGTTTAGTAGATTTCAACGGGAAAAGTAGTCCAAAATAACCTTGAAGGCTGTACATTTGTACGTATTTTTCTTTTTGTATCAATAGGATACGGCGAGCCTATCCTCGAGCCTAGCGGCGAGCCTATAGCGCCATTCGGATTTCTGTACATCACGGTCGACAATGATAATACATGTACTAGTAATATACAAATAATTTAAATTGTTTTTATTTGTTAAATACACGTGTATCTGCTGTTGGTTACATTTAAAGATATAACCACAATGATGACTGATGCACGTACTCGCAAGGCGGGGGGCATACTTCGCCACAAGCTAATGACCCGTTAGTAAACTGTTGCCAAACAATTTCCTTACAGACACCTGAAATACAAACAATAAGGATACATATGCGAGGCATTCCCAAACAAACGTCTTTCTATATATCTTTTCAAACATGATGTACGGTAACGTACTTTATATTAGTATGTGATTTCGTGTTATAAATGTTAACGTAACCATCTTGTCAATGTAAATATTTATTATTTATTGTCCAGCTAAGCCATTGCTGAATGGCCAGTAAATAAATTCTGTTCTGACGTGCTTTGCTATTCATGTGACGTACATGCACACATGTGCGCGCGCACACACACACGTGCGTGCGCGTGTGTGGCCGTCTGTTCATATTTAATCAACATTTTGTGTATGACTGTGATTGTTATTATTATCATAATGGTGGGTTTTTTATTAAAATATGTGAAAATGCAGGAAAGGTATGGTAGTAACATACATAAATGTATAGTGAATTTATACAGATGCTGTTAGGTTTTAAGAAGCGCTTTATGATAATGACTTACTTTATTTCCTTCGCAATAATATTGTTAACAAAAAGTAGAGAATAATGATGGTTGATTACTCACTATCGAATGTGCAATGAACGACAGCCGCTGATTGATTACCAGTGATCGTCTGCATGACGTCATCGGTACAGGGTATGTTGGCCTCGCAACAAGAACACCTTTCTATAACATGCTTCTGGAAACATGCTTTCAGACATACCTGCATAAGGCAATTGTTTACACTGTTAAACTGAATTGTTTATCATTTTAAACTACATGTATATATTGAACATTTTAAAATAGTCAGGTCCCATTTCCCCAAAAGGTGGAAGGTGCGAGCATTTGTTTGGGACAGCATAGATTTTTAGCATAATTTGGGGGTGCTGAATCAAAAATGTAATCCTAAAGAAATGCTCACACATATATAAATAAGCATCTTTCTGAAAATGGGACCAGACTAAAAAGGATATTAAAGTGTGTAAGCATTTCGATTAATTACGTACTATACTTGTGTGTGCCTCACCTCACGTGTTACAGGCAGACAAAACGTTTCTTTCCGTTGGTTGTCTGCTTAGATATAAAATTTAATTATATTATGATTTGTATTGCATACCTGGTCTGTGTAGGCTCTGTTACCCCACTGGTTTATGATTTCTTGTATATCTGAATGTGGACATTTTATGGTGCAAATGCCATACGGAGATTTTGCTCTTTCAATTGAAACCTGAAAAGTATCGTTGCAAAATGTTTGGAATAAGCATGGGTCATATAAATCCAATCAATCAATCAACCATTTGACACGTGCTTACATCCACTGAAGGTTCAAGCACGTCTGTCTTGGGCATAACCTCCGAGATCCCGGATGGATGTGTCCAAGACAGGAGGTCATAATTATGTTTCGATTATTTAACATCTCTGGGATCTCTTAATTAACTTCGCTATTTATGCCAATTAAATAATATTACATTCAAACATATTATATTCCATTTCCTTCTTTCTAAAATGTTATTATATACATATTGTATTTATGAAACGATTATGAATCTACTAAAACAATGTGCATATATAATTGTGAAAATTAATTCAAAAAATAAACTTTAATAAACTAGTAGTAGTAGTAGTGGTAGTAGTAGTAGTAGTAGTAGCAGTAGTAGTAGTAGTAGTAGTAGTAGTAGTAGTAGTAGTAGTGGTAGTAGTAGTAGTAGTAGTAGTAGTAGTAGTACTGTAGTAGTAACTTATTTACGTCTTTGTATCCAATGGAGATTCAAGTTCGTATATCTCGTCCATACAGCTATCTGTCACGACTATTTGTCCCGGAAAGAAGGTGGCATTAGTATGAGGGAGGAAACCCGCTATTCTTATTTAATAAGCAGCAAGATATCTTTTATAGGTCTTATATCAGCTGGTTTAAGTGCTAGTACACGTCGCTATTGAGCCTTGTGGATAAGAATCTTCGATTACAAATCGTATGCCTCGATTGGGATTCGAACCTAGTACCTAACTACTTTCAACTCGATTCATAAACCACTATACCACGCAGGTCGGACAACCGAGTATTATACGTGTACATATAGGAATCAAGATATCTTTTAGCGATTTTTTTTCAGCGATGCGTGTTGTATTTAATTTAGATCAATGCATTTCAGCAGGAATTAGATAGTTTTAACATGCGATGTCAATGATATGTTTTTCTGTTCACTCTTGTGGTCAATTAAGGTGTTTGTTCTGTTCAGAACGGCGCTACTTTCGTGTATAACCGCAAAAACACCCACTAATGGGTTTCAACACAGTAGCAATGGTAATAGTAACAGGAAATGGTGGGATCCCAATCAGCCACAATTCATACATGAATTGGCTACGGCACTTGACACTAGTGAGGGAGAATATGCAAACAAATACAAAACAGAAGAAAAATGTTATAATTATATATATGCCGACACATTTTCTATACGAATAACTTTCATACAGAATCCAACACTCTCGTTCCATACAAAACAATAATGCATTGGAACTGTTGATTTTAAAACTTCGTCAATGTCCAAACGAAATTTGAATTAACCAATCCCCACTCCCCTCTCTCCCACGCACGTGGATACTCGCTTTCCAACTATGACGTTGTTCGTATAACGAAATGTGTATAGGCACATTGAAACTCCCTAATTTACTCTCCCATTTTATTATGATTATATTACTTACATAAGCCGATCCTGAAAATTCTGCATCCCATGATATCAATGGAATTCCAAAAAAGTCTGTGAGTTCGTTAACATATTTATTAGCGGATGTTCTACGTCGAAAGGACAAAGGGTTGTTGATATGTAGTATTGCTGTAGTTTTCTTGGGGAAGGCGTAATCGCAGAAAATGCTTAGAATTTCCTCTGGATTGTCTTGTTTTAGAAATGTCACACTGGCCGAAGTGTAGAAAATCTTTCTCAATTGTCTGAAGCGTCGAGCATCCCGTTTCAGATTGACCAGGGCACTCACAACAGTACGTCCCAGCTCATTTGACCATGCGAAGTGGTGCGGTATTATTGCATGGAAGTTAACCCGTAGCTTTCCTTGGCACAACACAACAACATGGAATAGCAGGATCACCACTGCACGAATTATCCATTTGAATGGCATTTTTAGAAAACGCATCACTATTCACACTTTCAGGAAATTTTTTTAATCCGATATCGAATCAACGCAATTAAACTAACACGCAGTTTCGGTGAGGCACTGTGTAGATTACAGCTATATCAACTTCCATTATATCCACCAGTGAGAGAATATTGACACCCCTTGTAGATGTTTAATTCCTTGCAGGTAATACATCCTTCGAGAGAAGCTCTACGTTTTTGGCGGAGATGATGGTCCTTCAGAAGATAATGGTCCTTCAGAAGATGTGCTTACGCAAAACAAGATGCTTACTTGTTATTAAAATATTCCTTTAGAGACGTTTTACGTCTTGTCAAACATCATACTCTCTTTACATAAGGCATGAAATGCGGCGAAACAAGATGATTTATATGTTTCATTAGTACATCCTTTGTTCTACCGTCTTGTAGAAGATGATGCTCCCTCTATCTACGGCTGAACTTACGGCAGAAGAAATCTATTATTCATTTTCTTTAATATGTGCCGTTAGAGATGTTCTGTTGTCTGTAGAATGTGATGCTCTATTTATATAAGGCGGAAAATACAGCAAAACAAGATGTCTACGTTTCCTGAATAAATCCTTTTAGATACTGTTTATAGACTGTTGGAAGGTGGTACTCTGTCTACATACGGATGGAATTACGACATCACAGATGGTGCTTAGATTAATATATCCCGGTGGGGGGTGTTCTATTGTCTTTCGAATACGCTGCTCTATTTATTGACGTCTGAAACTACGGCAGAAGAAAATGTGTATGCTTCGTGAATACATCCTTGTTGAGACAGTCTACAGACTGTTGCTCTCAGTATGTAAGGCTGCAATTAACACGGAACAAATGATGCTCACATTCCATTAATATATCACTGCGAAGACGTTCTATCGTCTTTCGAAGATAAAGCTCTATTTATAAAAAGGCTGGAATTACGACAAAACAAAATGGTGTGCACATCTCATGAATACATACATCCCTATGGACACGTTCTACAAACTCTTGAAAGGTAGTTCTATCTACACGAACACCAATATGAGGTGAACGTTTCACGAATACATCAAGATGGTGCTCTCTCTACACAAGGCCGGAAATACAACAGAACGAGACGAGGCGTGAATTCGCTTCATGGATACATCCATTTGGAAACGTTCTGCGATCTGGCGGAAGTTGGTGCGGTCTACATAAGGCTGGAAATACGTCAGAACAGGATGAAGTGCGCGTTTCATGGATGCATTCCCATGGGAATATTAGTCTGCATCTGTAAATATAGAAATAAAAATTAATATTAAATAATGCATAAATATACATAGAATCGTAGTTGTGAAGTAATTATTCTAAGCATGAATGTGTGGAGTTTATATAAAAAAAACAATGTTTTATAGTCTTGATATAAGCAGTCGGATCCGTTGATTTTTGTCCCGTTCCAACTGGAGTTCCAGTGTCCCTCTACTGATTAACACTTCGTGAACTCGAACCAGTGCCTTTAACAGTCAGGATAAGATAAGAGACCATTCATATTTCGTATTAAACCGCTAAACATAGTATTTGATCTGAAGTCTCTAATGAAAAATATGAAAGATGGACAATATTTTATGGAAATTCGAAATAAGTATCGTGATTACATACTCGTTCACACTGATGGATCACACGATTGGAAGTGTTTACATTAAACATCGGCTATTATCTATCTCGGAGACACGATTTCCATTAGATTGCTATATTTATGCCATGACTATTGATGGCATTGATGCCTTGCATCACCCAAGTTTATTATATATACAGGCTTTATTTAGCGTATCTACGTTTGATGTAGTTTGACTATGGTACGAAAAGGGATCGAGACATAGAACCCCGCAAGTGTCGGTTTCGGGTGCGTGAGGGCGAAGGATCGATCCTCCTCAGTATACCAGTTGGATTTGTTCCTGTTCCATTACACCCATGATTGCGCTTCATTACTGGTATATCAAAGGCTGTGGTATGTACTATCCTGTCTGGGACCTTGCATATATAAGATTGCTTGCTACTCAAATTGGAGTAGCAGGATTCCTCTCATACTAACACTAACTTCTGTCCTGGACAGGCAGTCGAGACAGCTGGACTGCTTGTCTAGTACAGACATGC
>JAUTCZ010043966.1:0-12338 GCA_032273805.1 Melanodrymia brightae | reverse complement strand
ACCAGTTGTGGACACTGGTCGGTGTAAGTGGAAGTACACCTACCCATTGAGCCTTGTGGAGCACTCACTCTGGGTTGGAGTCGATACTGGGATTAAAATACTGATATGCCACGAATGGGATTTGAACAGTACCTACCAGCCAGTCTCTGATATACCAGTCTCTGAGCACTGGGTGGAATAAAAGAAAAAAATCTGTGTCTCTAGTTTGTTCATTTTTATGACGTCTCACTTCAAACCACTTGGTTTCATCCCACTATTGATAGATATTCCATAATGTTAATGGATGTCGCCTGAGCAAACATTGTTGCATTCAACAGTTGCATGCAATCATGATGGCAAATAGCCATAATTCTGCTTATGAGTTCTGAAAGATAGACAGCATAAAATTTTCCAAATTGGCTGCAGACAAGATTTTAATATTTGATTTCAATTAGAATTGGCATGCAGCAGCTTAAATCCTGTGTACTGTGTACACTACAGTATTGTCTGGCTTTTAGTAACACGCTACACCTATTGTAAATATATGTAACATTGTCAAAAACAATCTGGTAAATGCTAAAATATTGATTGGTTCGTGACTCATTGTTTTTACTATTCTCCAGTGTTTTAACCAAATCTCGGAGTGAAAACACTTTGAATCTGAACGAAAATTACATGCAATTACATTACTAGTTATTTCTTATGTGTTTTAGTTATTAAAATTGTGTAGACAAGGAAATATATTTTCTGAAGCTTTTACATGTAGTACATAAAAGATTATTTTTAATGTAGCCCTGTATAAAAATACATAAAAGACTAACACTGGATGATTTGATAAATACAATTGATAAGGTTGCTAAGATATGTCCTTATTTCTACAGGACACCAGGTGCCGTTCTGCTTCTCTCATGAAGAATTTGCCTAACGACGACAGAGCAAACACTTTTGTTTTAAAAACTCCTTCCAGACCGAACAGAAAATTAATTCACTGTCAATTTTGTTCATACCAGACACGGAGGCGATCACATTACAAGGATCACACGAGAATTCATACTAAAGACTACATCAAATGTCATCTTTGTCCTCGGCAATTTGCAGCCAGTTCAAATTACAGATACCACATGAAGGCTCATGCTGGGTTGCTGAAGTGCACTATTTGTGACAAATTGTATGCATCACAGAATGGTCTCACACGTCATAAAAAAACTTGTCATGTGGTGCAACCAAATTAACTGTTAAAAACGGTGTGCAATGGTGTGCATTTTAGATTTTTAACAAATTTATACTGGGAGTCTGATACTGATGGCTCATCTCATAAGACAGGTATTGCTAGTCTCTAGAATAAAACATTTGAACTGCCACCTAGAGTTTACTAAAATACACTCATGTAAACTACACAGAAGTTACGTGACATCTGCCAAAACAGAAGTTTGAAATGTTCATACTTCTTCAAAGTTGATGAGCAAATATAACTTGGATACTATTTTGAGAAACCGTATAATTCTCACTGACCCCAGTTTTCCAATTAATTCACAGTTCCAGCTTCCACTTGTCAAATCCTAGTAATGTCATGATAACATGCCAGAAGCTGTGAAAATGATTTGTATAGAGGCCCATAAAGGGTCACATAATTTAGACATGTTAAATGGTGTCATAAGGTGTCATATAAATATGATGATGTTGGGGGTGGGGTATGGTTGGTGAATGGTCCGGTTAGAATGGCTTTATAGGAATAACTGTTTTTGGAGGAAGGCTGTTCGCATTGTATATCTCCAAATTATCCTCAGAATGAAGCTTGAAATTGATATCTTTTAATTCAATAAACTAACAAAGGATATGGATAAAATCATTTATTTATTTTTGTTATTCACAAATAATATTTTAATTTTCAAACAACTTGCTAAAAATAGCCTCCTTTTCTCTACAGGACAGAAGTTATCCTGTTTCTCATGATCAGAAGAATCTTCACTTTAGTAGAGGAGAAAGCACAACATCTGTTTTTAAAACACCTTTCAATTCAGAGAAGCATAAGAAAAAATATAGTTGTGAAGTGTGTATGTATGAAACAAGTTATCAATCAAACTTCAAGGATCATGAGAGAACACATACAGGAGAATTTATCAAATGTGAGCTTTGTCCGAGACAATTTGCCAGCAGAGCAAACCATATAAACCACATGAAGGCCCATGCTGGATTGCTGATTTGTTTAATATGTGGCAAGAAATATTCATCCATGGGAGGACTTTCAGAACATAGGAAATTTCATAATCATTATTCATAAGAACAAGACATAGATTCTGCTACCCTGTTTTATTAAGAAAATGTATGTGATCTTCCTACTATAATAAACACTGTTTCAAACAGATTTTTCAATGAACTGCGTGATGATACAGTTTGTCATTCAAGGACCCCTGTCAGTCTGGTAACTGTCATCGGATTCTAACATGCATTCGAGCATTTCTCTGTTATGTTTGAACTGCACATAATTCTAAAAAAATTATGTTCCCACAAAGGCTTGATTTTATTTCAATATGTTGTATCGATTGTTGTGCACCTTTAATGTCAAGATCCATTTAAAATTCATTGTTGATGGCATTTTATTCAGTATCACTTGTTACTTTTCACTTCTACTTTGCTTGTTCCAAATTAATACTTTTGAGTTGATTGTTTTCAGCATTGGTTGTGATTTTGAAATAATAAAAACAAAATTCGGTTAACTCTCGCATTGATTTGTTTTACGTTATTTATGTATAGGTATATAAAAGTTTACTACATATTATTTTTAATGTAATATAGGATCCCTAACAGAACCAAATTCTTTCTGAAATTATAAAATTTTAAAAAGCAAAAAAAACAAACCATCCAGTGTTTAAATTAGGAAAAAGAAAGAAACATCTCAGCACTTAATGGTCTAAAACCCAAGACATATTCATACACATTGCTATGACAAGATCATGAAGTTTGACTTTATTGTCTTATTTATATACTCGGTTGGAGTTAAACACAATGACAACTTGCTAAAATATGTTCTCCTTATCTCCGCAGGACATGAATTTCTCTGATAACCATCATTTGAAGAAACTGCAATACGATAGGAGAAAACAAAATGCATCCATAGTTGAGACAGCTCCTACCTCTGTGCGGAAGAAAAAACAATATTATTGTCAAGTGTGTACATACCAAACTTGTTACTTGCAAAACTTTCAAGATCACAAGAGAACACACACAGCAGATTACATCAAATGTCCCATATGTCCGAGACAATTTGCAGGCAAATCAAACTATACAAGCCACTTGAAGGGACATGCAGGATTGTTGAGATGTTTAACTTGTGGCAAAATATATTCATCACTGGGTGGGCTTATTCACCATCGAAAGAATCATAAATGTGGTGCAGTTATTTAGCATTGATGACACCCACTTGTTGTACGGAGATATAGAGAATATAAAATGAGTTGCTGTTAGAGATCACTGATCTTACACGAGTTGTTTCAAAACGTGTCTGATGAGCAAACGCAAGTTGGATATATTTTTAAGCAACTAGTTTAATATCAGTGATCTAGTCTATGATCTTGTTCTGTAGTTGAGGTTCATGGTAAGGTTTCACAACATGCATGACAACGTTGCATTTTTAAGGCACAATCGAAATTGAATTGGATGAAGTTCACCTATTGCAGCATTTTTAGCAATCATACTTGGCGAAACACTGGAATGGTTTTCTTTTAGCCACTGATGTGTGGCTGGCAAACCTAGCTTACCTATCCTTTCTTTGGGAAGGGCACAACAAGTTCTTATTTGGCAATAGCCAGTTCATTCTAGAGACCATGTGTCCTTTGGTTTGCTATGCTTACACACTTCAAATATTCGAGACACTTGATTTAAGGCTTTACAAATACTAGTAAGTTGTATTTGGTGTCATTTTGTTTCAAGATCAGGGTTCTTCTTTTGTTCCGCACTCGAAAGTGTCTGGAGTTATTACTTTAAGCATGTCCGTATACTTTTCGTTCAACAACCTGATTTCATGACAGAACTGAGTATATTGCATTTACTGTATTGCAATGTCCACTAATGTTGCCAACAGTATGGAAGAAAATGTGTGACATCGTCCAGTATTATCAGCCATGTTAGTCAGACGGTTGATCACATCTGTGTGTTCGGGTAAAACATCTACATTAATAATCTACTTGAATTTCTTAATACTCATTCATCCTACACATTCTAAAATATACCTCCTTATCTTCACAGGACACGAGGCAACATGCTCCCTGTGAATGGAGGAATTCCCAAATTGGTGGAGGTATAAGTATGCCATCACCTTTTGTGGCACCAAACGTGGCTCCTGTACAAAGGAAGATTCACAAATGTGAATATTGCAATTACCAGTCAAACAACTTGACAAATTTCAAGGATCACAGGAGAAGACATACTGGCGATTACTTCAAATGCCATCTTTGTGGAAAGCGGTTTCCCAGCAAAGCCAATTATATCAACCATATGAAGGGACATGCTGGCTTGTTGAAGTGTTTACCTTGTAACAAGACTTATTCAACCCTGGGTGGTCTCATTGCACACCAAAAGCGATACAAATGCCTGCCTCGTTAATTAAAAAAAAGACCCTACTGTGTTTACCTGATTAGCTGGGTCATGTTCTGTGATCTCCAACCCTGCTCTGTTTGACAATGTGTGGGTGACTCTTTGGACCGAACTTTTAACACATCTCTATACTTCATACATTTTCTTTTCATCTGATTAGTTTTTCACATTGTGTATCTGGATTACTAGAATTAATGAATGAATGACTTAATTTATTGGTAATATTGTCCAGGCCTGTAGAATTATAAAAAACAATCGCTAGTTAGCTGGGCTAGTAAACATATTTCATTAGCCTACATTTTTTCCATATATAAAATAAACTCACCAGTTTTATTTTGCAACTAAAAGAAAAGGCAGGAGGGAAAAGAAAGAAAAATTATGTTGTATTTTTGTATTCAGATGATAATCATCAGAACAAATAGTCAAAAGTTACATAATTGTAACGAGATTAAGTTCATGGAAAACTGTCAAATCATTACCTGAATACGACACTGTTGGGTTTATGAATAAAATGTACGGTCACAGTTGCCTGTGTTTGGATTCCATCTGACTTCATCTTTGCTGAACTTTCTTGCTATTAAATGAGAGCAACTATGAATAACGCAATATTTATGGATGTATCGGCTGCTAGTTGGATTTCATCTGTCGGGCTGAGTGAATCATATTATTTTATTTTTATTCAAGTTATCCTACAACCATCAATTGGATATGTTTTATTTACATGTAGAACAGCTAGGCAGATTACAAATTATTAGAAATTCAAATTGGCCAAGCTTTTCAACTGGTTAATCTACATTAGTATGACGTAGATTGAAACAAAATAGTGTTAATGAACATTGGCACACAAACTTGCAGCTGAGCATTAATAATTAGTATTCACATTTTGTGCATATTCATATCAAAATTATAAATGAATGAATTAGAAATTGCTGGCAAATTTTTTATTAAGTTAATCAACATGTGTGTGTGTGATACAGGCATATGGTCCATTGCAAACGGTCATCTAATTCAGTAGTAGCAACAATAATCAATAATGGTAGGTAGTCTGTTCCGTCATATAAGTCTGAATAAAACTTGGTCACTAGAATAAGTGCTGATGTGTTTGATTCCAAAGACTATTGCTCAATAAAGCAATTATTGATTTAAACATTAGCAAAATTTTAATATTGAAATTATGATGCATGCAGCATGACATTAAATTTTGATACAGATGTTCGCTTGTATGATAAATACTTGCAAAAATTTCTAAAATAGATCCTCCTTATCTCTGCAGGATGCACCTTTCCCTGCTTTCCATGATTGGAGGAAAATGCAATTAGATAGCACAGCAAAAATGACCGTAAGTCATGGGAATCAACTCAGAGCTGCATCAAAACGAATCTACAGCTGTGAAGATTGTGCTTACCAGACAAGTCACTTGTCCAAGTTCAAGGACCACAGGAGAATACACACTAAAGATTACATCACTTGCCATCTTTGTCCCAGGCAGTTCAGCAGTAAATCAAACTATACTAATCACTTGAAGCTTCATGCTGGTCTGTTGAACTGTGCTATATGTGGCAAGAAGTATTTTTCACTCAGTGGCTTCCTATCCCACCAGAGGCTCTACAAAGGACAGCCACACTAAACATGCCTGTTTCAGTCAAAAAACAATTTGACCTAAAAACATGTTTATAAAAAAAAAAAAAATAGAATTCAGACACTAGACTTCAGTTTGAGACTAAAAGTTTTATAAGCATGAATGCTGGAGTCTTGGGTTGTTAGTCGAAAGTAACTTCTATGAAGCACGAGAACAGATTATCTTATTTGCAAGCATTCATCACACAAGCGACAATTAATGTATATTAACCAGATCTCTGTCTTTATATTGGTGAATTTAAAGCCGTTTTATTACATGTCTTTAAAAGTATATTTATGTATAATATTGTCTACAATAAATATAATGCTGTAAATAAAAATCACCAAAAAAGCAGATTCATTGAAAATCCATATTTAAATGAAAGCTCTATTTTGTCCTTATTAATGATTAAATTTCAGATGATTCACATACATGTATAAACAAATTATGAGGTTCTTTTAGTTACACTGTACTCTCGTATATTAAATGGACGATTTAATGTTTTAGCAGCTTTATTTAATTTACAGTATTTTGTTTTTTCACAATTTGTTTTGTAACTATTATTTTTCAATAAAAATCAGCCATGTTTCCAATATAAAAATGTCTGTGTTTACCAGTGATTTCATATTGTATGTTGAGTTTTCTGTGGATTTACAGTAACGTTTGTCTACAAAGATCTATGATGCAGTGATACATGTATAGCGAACTAATGTCTAAGCATAAAATACAATTTCCTTCTCTGTATAGTATAGAATGTAGTATGTAAGTTGTAACATAACCAACCCTGTAACAATGACTAAATAGTGAATTACTTTTTATTGTTCCTTGAGATTACTATATTAGTGTTTTAAAGTAGCCTACTACAGTCCACTAGAACCTGTTACCAAGGGCATGCATACATCAATAACCACCTAGTTACAGGTCACCAGATTTAGAAGAAACGGTTGCACTTTTCTATGGGGACTCTCTATACTACACGAAACATCTGGACAATAACTTTCCATCTGGACAAACATGTTAACTTTTTTGAAAAAGAAGACCACTATATATTCAAAAACTTTTGTGTCTATATTATATGTTCATGCACATGACAAAAAAAATCATGTTGCAAAACGGCAATTTTATTTTTTAATGCCTTTTATAGACCGCAAAATACCACAATAATACTTTACAGCAGAATTCTAAACTGTGACTTCGTTATCTCTGCAGACTGCAAGTTTATCTTCTGCTTCACTTGATTGGAAGGAAGTGGACTGCAGAAAGAGTGGAAGCACTTTCAGTACTGTCAGTAGATCAGCTGCAGGAAGGAAGAAAGTTCATATGTGTGAAGATTGCAATTATCAAACATCTCACATCACAAATTTCAAGGACCACAGGAGAATACATACTGGAGAGTACATCAAGTGTTCTCTCTGTCCGAGCCGCTTCTTCAGCAGGTCCAACTATGGAAGTCATATGAAAGGACACGCTGGCTTGCTGAAGTGTACAACTTGTGGAAGGCAGTACACATCGTTGGGTGGTCTTCTGGCCCATAGAAAAATTTGTGGTAGAGAGTCTCGCTAACAATTCAGTGTTGTGGTATTATTGCACATCCACAGAATAAACATATTACATGGTTTTGAAAGTAACGCATATGAATATTATATATATACTTGAATTAACAGTTAATTTTCATACATACCAACATTTTACCCAGGGACAGATGGTACTATAATATACACGACATCGAGTGAACACATTCTTTTTGGGGAATTGTATCTTTACAACAAACTGTCATCGTTTATATGTCTATTCCAGTAAAAACTGTATACTAGATTTATAAGTTGAATTATATTGAATAAATACATTTGTTGAAAATTATGTATTTTTTGTCATTGTGTATGCACATGTAAAAATGGAAATGATATTCATGTTTTTTATATGAAAGTTTGCAAAAAATAATCAAGCTTGAGAAAAAAAGATTTTTCACACTCGGAAGGGCAATAATTAAGCTTAAATCGCAGATGCTGTATTCAACTTTCTCTATCTCTATTCTGTGCTTTTGTTTTTGGTCCATGCGTGAACATGTACAAACATTAAAGAGTGGAAACCTGTAATAATGCATAATTTGAGTTAAAGTTAGCTGCAGATTACTGATACAAAGTATATTTCAATGCAAGTGTTTCGGTAATATAAGTCATAGGAACGTTAATTGTGGTATTATTAATTAGGGTTTTCTAAATGAAGACTAATAAGATCTTGGCAGAATTTACAAACCGGTCTTCATTATTCTTCCACAGCATTCTCAGCTGCTTGACTTGCCAGGGTCCAACATCTTGGGATGTTTAACAGATCCGCCTGCAGTTGCAAGGAAGAAGATATTCTACTGTGATATATGTAACTACAAGACGGTGAATTCGACTCACCTTGGAAACCACAAGCGAATTCACTCTGGAGAGTATTTTATGTGTCATCTGTGTCCAAGTCGTTTCTCCAGCAGAAGTAACTATGCCACCCATATGAAGGGACATGCTGGGCTACTGAAGTGCACTGCTTGTGGAAAGACTTACACATCTATACAAGGGCTTATTGCTCATAGAAAGACACACAAATGCCACAGTATTTCAGAATAAACTCGAGTGTATTTTCCATTGAAAACTTCAATTACTATTCAGATGTGCTATGACGATATTTGCTTAACATGTACATTATAAAAAAATAACTAAAAACATGATATTCAATCAACAAAACTCGGTACAATAAAGTGCTGCAATATGTGTATTCCAACACGCCCTTTTTATTTGTTTGAATATATACATATAATTATGGTAATATTACTCGCCTTCTACTTGGAATCGTGTGTCCCATGGTGTACAGTTATTACCAATAGATGGAAGGAGATTTGGGATAATATTTATTTCTGTATCACCAGTGAGAGTGTTTCCTCTGACCAAGTGTCGATATAACCATTCATTTGACATCCAATAACCGCTAATTAATAATCATTGTTTTCCCGTGGTGTCGTTAAACAAATTTATCTTTATATGGAAATACTGCTTTTTGATTGAAGTTTTCGACATCACAGCATGACATCATCTTGAATGTTAAAACAGGCGAGTTATAGACTTGGGTCCACAAGAAAACAACCAAACTTAAATTTTCAATAGCGCTTTAAGCTTGGAATTACAGGTTATCTATCCCTTGTGAAATTAATGTTGTCAGTCCCTCGCTAAAACTCAATACTGCCAACATTAAATTCACTCCGGACAGAAAGCCCATAATACCTTATTACTCGTTAGTGATTGTCAATTTAACCTGCTGATTAGTTATGCTGGTACCGACAAACATGTTAGTTTTGTTACAAATTGTATTGCATAAGGTGGGATCTAGAACTGTTTACATGCTCTTGTTTGTTTGGTGATCACACCAGGTTCTTGTACCTTGATATTTTTCTTCACATACACTAACTAGCTAAACTTAAACAAGTTATATTCCAAGTCATAATCAATTAGTTGCAAGCCATATTTTCATAATTAACCTGACTTATCATAGCTAGAACCCTGAAGATTTTGATGGAAACATATCTTCAGCTTATTGTATATGTATGCAATTTGAGTTGTCATTGATCTGTAACAGTCATGTATGGGCTTTGCCAGATGTATTTCATGCTGATATATATTTTACATTTTAGATCTTGTATGGACGTCTAATAACAAATCCGTTGTAATAACTATGATTCATGTAAGCATTAAGAATGGCCCATTAGTAACAGGCCTTCTTTGAGTGCTAATGGGTTTCTGTTTTGCTTACAGATGGATGAACCCTACACGTCTGCATCAGATGGAACTGAGCAGTCATACCACAATAGCCAAACTGCATGTTTAATATGGCAGAATTCATCTGAAGACAACTTACTGATTGGTCCTCAATTCACTTGTGAAGTATGTGGCAAAACATACGACAAAGCAGGCTCATACAGGAGACATTTCAAATCTCACACACATGCATTTGTCTGCATGAAGTGTCATCAATATTTCAAAACTCAAGATGGGCTTGAGCAGCATAATAGAGCAAAGCACAGTTATTTGCCCAATAAGAGCGTTACTGGAAATATGTCATGTGAATATTGTGGGAAAACATATAACAATGTTAATTCTTTAACAAGGCATAAGAAATCTCACACTCATGAATTTTGCTGTATGAGATGTCACCAGTATTTTAAAAAGGAAGAGGAACTCACTAAGCATAATCTTTCAAAGCACATGAGGCTTGTCAGACCTAGTAAATGTAAAGCACCAGTCTAGCATTGTGGGAATGGTTTGAGGTGCAAGATCCATTCAGTAAAAATAGGTGGCCTTTTCTTCCCATCCAAACAACAATGATTGATTAGTCAAATTCTGTGGTATAGATTCTGTGTATAGAATTATCTATCTATAGATGAACACATTTTATGTTTGTTGTTTACAAACTGTTTATGTAAATGCAAAAATAACTAAAAACAAACAAATTGATAAGAAGTCAATTGATGGTACATGGAATTGGTATTCTACAAATACATTCAAGACATAATTTAGCATGTCTAATGTACGATCTCTACACACAGGAAATAGAGGATATTAAATGAGTTACCTTGTAGTATCAATGTCCCAAGTGAAATCATTTTCATTTGTCACGAGCTTTAGCGAGTGACTAAAATTTAAATTATTTCATAAGGGACTTAAACTTGATAATTCAGGTTAGCGAGTTTCATATTCTATTTATTACTCCAGACATTTCATTGTTAAACACTTTTTAAAACAAATTTCACATCGATGTAACGCTGAAAATGAAGAAGACAAAAAGTGTGTGACGTTATATTTTCATAATGTTCGCGTCAGTGGCTTGCATGGTTTTAACAAACCAATCAGATGACACATTGCACCAATGTTGTGATATTTCTCACTGAGAAAATATGATTTATATTTCCCCTGTTATGTTTGCCCTCAGGGGTAATAAATAGAATTATCTGTCTGTTTTTTATCAGCGGTGAAAGTTGACATTTGCAAAACATTTCTTGAATCATATACATACATAATACATAGAGCTATGTATTATTTAAAGACAATGACAATTCCCAAGATGTTTTTTTAGGTTGGTGTCTGGAAGCTAGGTGTTGGGTTGCAGAATTTATTTGTATCGTAAACCATTATGGAACTTACGAGCGTCAGTTCAGTATATATTTTCATATATTCATGTTCATTATTTTAAACATTTAGTAAAATGAGCCAAAAATACACATTATTGGGTTTTTAGAATTGTGAATAAATTATAAAGCCAGACATTGTAATCATCAAGATTATGTGTTTCATAATGTTTCGAATGTGTAACTGTTCTTTGATTTCTTGCAAGTTCTATTTATACAGCGGAGTAGTATATTTCTATGAAATGCAAAATATTTTGCAATTTATTATGATTTTAGTGCATTATGTGTATTGTGTACCGTCAAGATTATAAAATCATATCATTCATAGAAATAAAATGTGCAATGGACTGTTATAGTTTTTTTCTGTGTATTAATCATAGTTGATAATAACAAAAATATTGACCTATTCTGTTACCCTTGTTATATTCTTACTATTGACGTTTGGACATAAAAGAATAGTGTTTAACTTTTAATATAAAAGCAATAAAGTTCCTATGCTAATGAACATATCCTCTTTAGTAATTGGTATAATACTAGACCTGTGTGATTTTGAATCTATTCAAAGATCAAGATAGGAAACAGATGTTCTTTCTGGTTTTTTTTTTTTTCCCCAACTCTGGTGGATAAATTAATGGAAAGTGATCTGCTATCCTACTATTATTGAAAGATATAAGATCATCAATATAGCGGAAAGTAAAATTGAAGTTCTTGGCTAGATCCCTTTCTTTCAAATTGTCCAGGTTAGTTAGACATTCTGATTCATATGCTCAAGGAAATAAATCGGCTAACATTGGATCACAATTAGTTTCTTATCCCCAAAATTTAGCATATGTGTCGTATTCATAAGGCCTAAAAAAAATACATGTATGTGTTTCTGGTTTTTCGGTCAACCCTAATTTTATTCCCCGACCTTAACCTTTAGACTACCGAATTCTTTTACAGACATTTCCCCTCTGTACCGGATTAATTTGGAAAAATACCAGTGTG
>JAUTCZ010043955.1:0-12339 GCA_032273805.1 Melanodrymia brightae | reverse complement strand
CCGGAAATCGGTTCACATTGTTTATACCTAGGTAACCCATTGTTCAGTTATATTTGCGTATCCCTTCGGTTAACTAATGAGTTACCTAAAACTTTCACTGAACTTATAATTTATGACAGTATCTGAACCGGTTAACTTTTGATTTTTCAATGAAGTTACTTTTAATTTCGGAACTGGACGTAACTGTCAACTACGTAACCGATTGTCCGTTCGCGAGAATTTCAAGTTGCGTAACCAACACGCGAACAGAACGACGGTCCGCGTGAAATATTGTGCCCTGTAAAATTAGCTCGATGACTAAACAATCCGTAATTATAGCATGTACTTTGTAGTTCCCATCCTTGTACTAACTTACCAATATTTATTAAATTTCACACATTAAAATACAGACAGAGACGTTCATGTTTAACTTGTTCATTTGTGATTGTTTATATGTAAATAACCTTACTAATCTGTCTCTAGCATTGGTGCTATCTGTGTTACCATGGTTACTACTTGTAGAATTCTTCCAGTCATCTTTCTGTGTCTGTATCTGTACTTTCCTCTAGAGAAGATATTAAAATTTACAACAAGTGTGTGCCGTTTGTTTTCATTTTTAATCATTTCGATATTTTTGTTATTTGAAAAAAATATGTGAGATGGCTATCAAGAAAGCATGCACCTCTTTCATTTTAAAAAAGGCAACATTTTCATATCTTAAGGATTTTTTTCAATATTGTAAACTAATGATAAATATCAAATAATTGTACTTTTTTAAAAGTTTTTGTCCACGTGATTTTTATATAAAATGGTACATTATATAATCAACTTACCGGTAATTTTGTTGTGGTTGTATGACATATACAGCTTCCAAAGTCTAACAACTGATAGGTTTACTTTAACATTCTATGGATATGAACACCTTTAATTATTTCCCTTCGATATTATTTGCTATGAGCTGTTGTTGAATGGCTTGTTAGTTAGTAATAACTTATTTACATGCTCATATTGATGTTCAAGCATGTCTGTCCTGGACATGCAGTCCATCTGCCTAGACTAGTAGGAGAGAGGCAACCTGCTACTCCTAATTGATAACAGCAAGGGATCTTTTATACACAATTTCCCACAGACAGGATATCACAAACCACAGCCTTTGTTATACCAGTTGTAGACACTGGTCGGTTGTACACCTACCCATTGAGCCTTGCAGAGTATTCACTAGGATGGGAGCTGGTACTGAGATCTAAAATCCCATGCCTCGATTGGGATTCGAACCCAGTACCTACCAGCCTTAAACTCAAAGCATTACACCACGGAGAATGGTAATGGCATGTTCACTATCTGGCATTAAATTAGTTAATTAATCTTCTTCTGCGTTCCCAAAGCCAATCTCAGACTTCCAGTCCAGTTCTCGCCAGGAAGTCTGCTGTCCGTTGAAGGGACGCCGCCGGTCCCCAAGGTTTCTCTCTCAGGTCCACTGGATACAGCCGGGAGTTAATTAATGACTACTTTAAGTCAGGAGAATCACCACAAGTTACCTCAAAAGGAAATTAGTGGCACAGATATTCACAAGAGAATTATTTTATTTGTCAACCATCATGGACTGGGATGATGCTTTGCAGATGAGGAATTGGGGCAAATGAGAGGCAAGGCGTTCCTCATCTTAGAATTTCACTTTTAAACATCACCACAAATCTGTTCATATTAACAGAACAAATGAGATTTACATCTTTGGTTTCTTTTACAGTTGTTGAAACTATTGGGCGAATGGTACAATCTATTATGAGAATGAGATATTTGTAACTTGCATTATTGCTAAATAGGTTGGTGATATCAGTGATGCTGTCTTGAATCTGAAGCATAAAGACACTGACCATTCTCATTGATAACTTCAATATGTGATCTTAAGTTGGATGACTTACATGTAGATCAACAACCAATAAATTTTAGAATTCAGTGAACCAAGAAAACACCTTGCAATAACCAGCTGGTTAGAGGATTCATTGAACAGCTAATACCCAGGATTACTTGGATAAAAAACCAGCTGGTTATAGAACTCTGTGATCCAGGCAAATATCCTGGATAACTTGGATCAGTTCTTTTATATTGACGTTCTTTAAGCTGTTGTAGTAATTGTCAAATTGTTGTAGAGTTATAGATATTTGCATGGATCTGTTTACTTCTAGAGTGAAAAAAAGGGTAAAGTCATAGTTGTCTTCTAATGAAGATAAAATTTCATTAAAAGTTTGTTTAAAGGAAATTTAATGTCAAAATGATTATTGCATTAAAAAATGTATGAATGCATAGACTAAGTTCAGGAGGCCATGATGTCTTTGACTAATGAATCCCTATCAAAATAGTGATGAGTCATATCATACTTTATCTCAAATGTACAGTTTCTTTTGCTACATTTACTACAGATGTATTGAACTTAAATTTATCATTAAAAATATTTCAATTTTAATTTTTTGATAAAATATTCCATATTTTTAACAATTCAGAAATGTTTTCATGTAATAATTTCATATTCCAATCTCATATGCTTCATTTTGTACATCATGCATCCATTTACAGTGTGTTCTACTCATTTGGTGTGTGTTGTGTTTTGTGTGCTTATATTTTATTTTTGTCGAGTTCCATTATGCAGCATCTAGCGCCCGAGTGGATATACATGTAGCAGGTCAGTGGCTGTCATTTCTTTGTAACAGCATGTTGTGCATGTTGGGTTTCGGGTCAATCTTGTGCTTCCTATTTCATACTATGCACGTTTTGATGTCTGCTTCAATAATATGCTTCGAACTGCTTTTGCCATTTTTCCAGCCAATTGATATAATAGAATTTATTGTATTAGACTATACATACGTTGTCTTTGATTCATGAATGTAAAAATAGTTAATTATAAGAGTTTTTAGTAGCAATTCATGGTTTAATCTGAAATATACCTCATAGTGGGGAAGTCTAACCTGTTATTTTTTCCCAATTTTCCAAAAAGGAACCCAAGAAAAATGGTCTAGATTATACCTTGCAATGTAGAATGGATTTAAAACACTTATGGTATCAGGCCCACAGGTATTGGTGGGTAAGATTGAATACAAAATACACCTACGCTGGTCACAAAATAAATAATTTTAAATAAATAAGTAATGTTAAACAATCACAATATATCACGAGGCAAGTTCTAAGCCTTGGCATCGCCAGAGAGGAGGTGTTGGGGGAATATGCCCCTCTGCTAGAATGCAGGAAAACGCATTTTGGAATATCTAATTTTCAAGATTTCCCTGGGGAGCATGCCACTGGATCCCCTTTGCATCCTTGGTCTCAGTCAGTCTCATAGACAGTGGGTGGGTAAATTAGATGTATTTACTCATCTAAAGGATGTTATAGATTGTGTTGACACCGAGAATATGTTATAATAGCTAATTTAGAAAAATAATTGTAAATTTTTAGTTGCTTGTGAATGTTAGTTTGCATGTTAATCAATATTAGTAGAATATTGTTAGTAATTATTTGCGTAATAAATTGTAATTTTCACAGTTAAATAACAAACACGAAAATCGTGAAAATTACAAACACGCTAATAATACCTGTTGACAGTAAATTTGATCTGTCAGAATAAGCCTTGACATTGTTATTGATGATGCTATGTTATACAGCATTCACATGGACACTTTAGAATGATCTCAGGAAGGTTTTAGAACGTTGCAGAGCATTATAAATGCTCTTAGACTGGTATAATTAGACCATTCCAATATGAACACTTTAACATTTCAAAAGCATTCTTGTTTGAGATCACCAGTTGAAATCAGGGTATACTCTGGACCCAATTTGGGGAATCTTTTTTTCTTTTTCAAAATTGCGAAAGTTTTCTATTTATATTGGCAATTCCGTCTAGGAAAATGGATTTTGTAACCGGCCCCAAATTGTATAGTAGATTAAACCCATGCAAGATCAATATAAGAATGTTTTGTTATTAAAATGGTTCTAAAGTGTCATGTAAATGCAAACTTTGTTATCATTCCAAGAATGTTCTCGTAACAATCCAAGCAATTGTTCATGTGCACACAGTATTGATGTGTTTTGATAGCATTAGGTATGTGTGAATGTTACCCTATTTGAAAATCATCACATTCCATTTTCTGAACACTGTGAGGCACAAAATATTACATGTGTATTTATTATGTGTTCTTTTGTTATTGCTGCAGCTAACTCTTTATTTTTCTTTAAATATGAAAGTAAGAAATGTTGGTGTGTGAAAGAAATATAATTTTAACTGCCATATGATTATACTTTTCAAACTTTTAGTGACAGTTTCAATTATGCTTTTAGTGATGGTTTCTCTTTGTCAAAACAGATAATGATTAAAATAATATTTCAATTTTAAGAAACATTTTAAGAAAATTTAATTTATTAAGCATGTTATAGACAAGTCAAAGTTTGTTATCTCGAAGTTGAAGTGACATAGAAAAATAGTTTGAAATGTGTTTGTTTGAGATAACCATCGTTATCACTGTTACACAGTTTAATCAAGATAGCCAGAGATTATAGAGTTCGAGATATTAAAGTTTGGCTACAGTTAACTCTCTTTGTAAGAACGAAGGTTATATCCTGTCGTATTGCCGATGTATTGAATTTGCTTTTAGAAGATGAATTCTTATAATGCTTTTTACAGGCATACATGTGCATTTAACCCTAGCTAATCTGACAGTGCTTCTGTCGAATCTCACATAAGTGTGAACATTCTTTTTAAACTAACAAATATGATGACTAACGAAATAATTTTTGAAGTTCTAAAACGCAGGATTTTACATTTGTTAAAATTTCTGTTACATGGGGCGGGACATAGTTTAGAGGTAGAATGTCTGCCTGTGGCATGATGGGTCAAGGGATCGATCCTCCACAGCTGGTTTATCAAATTCCGTGGAGTGTGCTATCCTGTCTATGGGAATAGTGCACATAAAAGACCCCTTGCTGTTTTTCGGAAGAATAGCCCATGTAGAGGCAACAGCGGGTTGACTCTGAGACCATGTGTCAATATAACCATGCGTCTGATGTCCAATAACCACTGATTTATAATCGATGTGTTCCAGCGGCGTCGTTAAACAAACAAACTTTATCTTTACCTATATAGGGTGGTTAACACATCGGGCTAAAGACTGGTAGGTACTGGGTTCAAATCTCAGGGCGGCTAGTTGTTTCCTGGCTCATACAGTGCGTGGTCATCCTTAAAAGATTCTGTTGCGCAGATCTGAAAATTGTTTTATTTATTGTTTTTGTGTCTTTTCAGCTAATCATGGTATATACACTTCAAACTTTGGATCCTGATTGGTTGATGGCTGAAAGAGGCAACCAACGGGGGAAAGTTCCAGTCACATACCTGGAGATACTAGAATAGTTTTATTGGTTTTGGTGTTCTCATTTTATTTTAATCTGCACAATCCGCGTCTAGCCCTGCATCTGTGACAACCTTGGTGCATTCCAATTATACTGTTTGACCAACTTTCCTTTTCCAAAACTAACCGTGTCAAGAGAGTAGAAAATAATGTTCATTAATTACAATTATACCTTCAGACGTCTGTTAGAATACAACAGACTACATGGTATATACAGTGTACGCTAGCTTCTTAACATCGATCAATGTCCTAACATCAATCAATGTGAGACTAGTAAAAGTTTATTGTTTAAACATGGTGCGGAGCTCTGACTGTCATCCTCTTATTAGAGATAAACCTTGGTTTATAAACCCTTATTAGACAGTATCTGAACATTTATATAACAGCCTTTGTCTTTGCCATCATAAGATAATGCAATAGTTTATTAGTGGTAATGTTATATTACAATAAAACAATACATTTCCTCTGTACATGTGCATTTTATATACATGTATCATAGCTGACGTGTCTTATTCTTTGTGTAAGTCCCAATGCTTCTGGAATACCATGAAGTTATCTATACATAACTCATGACTAAATTTATCTTGACTGTTATCAAGCTACAAGACATAAAATTAATCTGTAAAACTTTAGATTTGAAAAGCTGTTAAAAGAATCAATGCGTTTATTGTGTGGACATTGACATTCTCATGGTTACCAGTTTGAAGAAAACATTCTGTATGTGTGCATGTATATCTATACATTTTTGTAGTTTGGTATGGACACCAGAAACTCAATAGCGGTCTTTTTTTGTGCTGGGGTGTCATTAAAAATCAATTCATGGACACCAGACAAATAGTTAGCAATTAAGGGGAAACCTACATGTACATGTATTTCTGTTTGTGTCTTTTGGCCTTAATTTGTTCCTCGTACAGTAACTTAACTGTTTCTTTTTGTTAATTTGAACCTAATTGCATGATTGATATTGTACAACACAAGACAAAGTCCTGTGATATTTAACACATCACATTCACAATCAGCACAACAGACACATGCATATAGTATTGTATCCAATTCTGACAGGGTCGAGTCAACCATTTAAAATGTTCAAACAATAGTTTGGAGAGATTGTAAAGTCAGAAAGCAAATTGGCTTGACCAATCAGTTCTTGTGTGAGTAATGACTTTTTGTATCATAGTTGCAATTGTTTAAATTTACTTCATCTGACTGCTTTGTTTAGCATCTATGCAGAGTGTGATCTCTTCTGTTAACTGTGTATTTATTGGCTTGCCTCTTTCATTGACCCATGATTATGTTCTCCCAATTGTATGATCCTTGTAAATGTAAGATAGAAAACAAAAAATGATACATTTCTCAGAATGTTGTATAGCATCTAAGTATACCATGCTCACCTTCAAGACTGTATTCCAATGCTCGACCCATACAGTATTGGAACAGTCAGATTAATTAAATTTTAGCATATGATGTTAAAATTCAGTAGTTACCGGTAGTAACGTTTAGGTGACGATTGGCTTCAAAAGAACAATTGCAAGTGGTATTTTTTAAGTAATTAAAATAAGCTAGTTGTGAACTAATTAAAATAGAAGTGGTCTTTCTGCAGTCTTCAACATTAATGACTTCCATGTGTACACATACATGAACACATTGTCTTATGTGACTGATTTAAACGTGTATTGTACAGTTTACCATGTGAGATTTTTCTACAATTTACTATTATCTCAAATTTCTCTTTGACATTATTAAAATAATAATATACATTTATATCATTAATGTAAGTAGTTATATTTTCTGAATGCTGTCACTCCCTTTTATTTTGTTGCATTGCAGCCATTGTTTTAGAATATTACATGGAAACCCAAATGTATTTTTAAATATTGGTTAATTTTAGTTTAAAACAGTTTAGGAATCCGAAAGCACAGCAACCTTTAAAGGATTTGTTTATGTTTGTGCAATATCATAACTTTCTTGAATTAACACTTGTTGTTGTTGCTTGAATACTGCTGCAGTCGTAATCAAGTCCTTGTTTTGTAAGAGGTAATTGCTATCCATTTGTATAAATCTGTTTTACACAGCACTATTTTAAGGAGATGAAAACAAGGTCGGTCAGTCAGTTAAAGTTTTGTTGAGGATGCCTCTATCCACTTAAGGTTTAGGCACCCCTCCCCATGGGCACGGTCCGCCATCAATGGTCGGGACCCAGTGTCGAGGCTGTACCCATGGGGAGATAAAACCAGGTTGATCACTCTTATGTTTATACTTTACAGGATCTAATCTGTGAATGCAAGCAAACAGACACGTTTCTCTTCACTATTAAAGTACTGCACTATTAAAGTACTGCACCAAACTGCAACTTAATATTTGTGTTAATGGAATAGCAAGATTATTCTCCAAGTAAATAATATTAAATGTTTTGTCATTTGCCAAAACAATACAAAAATGGTACATTTACTTCACTCAGGACATAAAAATCAATATTCAATCAAAGTAAGATCTACCTGCCAAGATGTTAATGCATGTGTTTTATTTGGAAAATATAAAATGATGTAATAACATTTAAATCTATTCAAATGTATAACTATGTACACTTTCTCTATACCTTATATATTTATATATACACAAACAGAAAGTTCTTTTGTGATAATAAATATGATATTAAATTATTAATTAAACTTTCTAATTGGTTTTATATGTTGGTGGTTACTCTTCTTTATAGTAGATTTGCATGCATACTTTTTAAATTAAGACAAAATGAGAATTGTATAATATGTGTAAATAAAATATCAACATCACTGTTATTTTATATCAAGTTAATGTCTCGTGAAAGTATTATTTTATCACTGTAAAGCTTGTGGCAATTTTCGTTTTCACTTGAGGCATGAACTTGATATAAATGGAAACTTGTTTAATATCCTTACTAGCTTTACCATTTGTGCTCAGTAGTTACCTGTAGTCGATGTGTATTATTATCAAGTATTTAACTGTGAACTGTAAATACTCTCTGTATGTCTATATCAACTTATTTAGCCTTCAGTTGTTGAATGTTTTCTTTTTTAATCTAGTCCTCATCTTCTAAATTATGTAAAAATAGCTCTTAATCCACTCTGTATATTGTATACATGTATATAAATTTGCTGGTATGTTTTTTTGTTATTGGTGGTTACATGTAAGACATATTATTGACTGCAGTGTATTAAAATTGTTAATGGTTTTCTGTCCTTTTAAATGCAATTTCTACCACTATCTCTGTACATTATTTCCTTCAGTTCGCGACATGTTTTAAAGTCAGTAGTGATCAATTTGGTATATTCTACTCGACTTACGGTATGTGTAAAGTTGTCCACATATTAAGTAAACCTTATCAATAATTTGCAATTTCTACAGTAGTATACAATGTATCCTTGGTTATCCAAAATCTCCTTCCATACTGAGCAGATAATATTTATTAGCGCTGGTCGAATTATCTATTGAATATTAATCATGTTCTCACATTTTAAATATCGCATGGTACATGTATCTGGCATATTAAAACCACATCTGATTAAAATGGAAATTTAGTAAAAAGAACTAATTTTAATCTGATAAATCATTGTTTGGAAGCAAAAAGAACACCGTTTGCCGAAGCATACACTGCAGCCAAGATGACCAATATTTTTGTAATTAATAATGTTTATGACATTTCATTATATTTCATTGAACATAGCATTTAGGACTCATAATTATTACAAAGTAAAACACTTGAATTTAGTTTGGCCAAGTGTATTTCGAATATTATTGTATGCAATAAGGCTGTGTTCAAATTGCAAATGGCATACATCTTCTGTCTCTTTTAATCTAGTCTTTATTTCTTTATATTCTTTTCTATAGCTTTTTACCAACTCTCAATAATATAATTTCAGTGTTCTTGTTTTATAATATTAACCAGTTTTCAAATAACTTATTTATCTTTTTTATTATTATTGGTGGCAGTGATACTAAATTATTTTGTGGTTTGTTTTTTTTACAACAATTTATATTTCTTATTGCCTAAAAATAAATTGTGGCGTTTATATACTGATACACTAATGAAAATGCAATGCAGATTTCGGAGCATATTTTCGTTAATTGTATTCCTAAATGAATTTCATCAATCATTTTAAGAGAGTTCCTGGACTCTTGTCGTGTTTTGTGTGTGTAGTTTTTTTTTTATTAAAGTGGAACTCAAAAAGATACATAATGGCACAACCAACATTCATTAAGTCATATATAGTTGGATCTCATTGCGCGATGGGGTAAACTAGACTGGTCTCTGTATACTGCTACCTAATCCTCAAAGTGTCTCAGCTTACACAATTTGGGATTTTTGTTCTTTTAAACGTACTTAAGACTGGACAGGATTTGAAGAACTTTTTGTAGTATAATATTGATACTTTAAAATGTCTCAATGATTCTTTATATTCGTTCCAGGAATGTTCATACCATTATTGCCCATAGTGTTAAACCAATAAACATTGACCAGAAGATTTGTGTGTAAACTATAAAAAGTAGAATGACTTGTAATATTGTAAATGCTATAATATGATATAAAGCTAAAGATAGGAAACTAGCTCATTAGACCATTTAAATAATTCCATAATTGAAATCTTGCATGTCGGATTGACAATTATCGTTTGTCAGTCAAATTTATTATACAACGTATTTATTATACAACATACTATACAACATGTCTTTAAAACGAACGTCAAATGGTTTTAACTTTTGTCATCTTATTTATCTGCTCTGTTACTCTTCTAAACAGTAAAGTTGTTTGAACAATCCAGAAACAAATCTGTGCAATATAATTATTTGTAAAGGACAATAGATATGTGTCTAGTTATATACGTTTTTAACGTATTTATTAAATCATTTAATAACAGTATGGTTGTCTCTTTAAAGACATGGTTTTCCCTTTATTTCCATAATGGCGGGTGGTAACAGAATCTAAGCTAGCTTATATATTTGGTGCCAAATACCTTTGATGGCGTAGTAACATGGAATTATAATGTTCCTTTGAATTATTCTACTAGCAAATTAAATTGATAAGAATATAAGGGTAACAATTTGTTTTAAATAAAGAAATAAGTATGCAATTGCATTGTTTTGGTTTCAGTGGGCTATTATATGAAATGAATGAAAGTACATTGTACATGTAGCTTCAAAGCATGTGTTTATTAATACTGATTAATTTCGAATGTATTTTCTAGAGTATGACTTCCATAGATGTTATGGAAAGTTCGTTGTATTTACATTATAAATGCTTGATTTACTAACTAGCTGTGTATTTTCCAGTATAGTGCATGTTAATAAACTTGTACATTTAATTCAATCTAGTTAGTTTGAAAGTGATGAATTTGTCGCCACTCAATCTGAGATATTTGTACATTTTCTCTAATTCTTCTTTCTTTTATGTAAATATTTAACTTTAATGCAATTGTACATAAATAGCATTATATAATAGAATTGTGTTGTTTGTCATTTTAACTAGTCTGCAGATACTACCATCTCAACTTTTCGCCTTGAAAGTTGAAACAAGAATAGTGCCAAATTATGGATAAAGCATCTGAACCGAATTCTTACAAAATGTGGAAGTTATTTTGCAAAATTATATCCATAACCATTTGTTTACCTTTGTTCAATCACCAAAATTCAATTCCTCTATGCTTTTAAAACCGAAAACAAATTTGTACCATATTTAAAGAAAAATTCCAACAATATTTACTGGTCCTCAATTTGTTTATGTTTAGTATATGGGGCATTTCATGGTATTGGTCACGTCCGTCACGATTGTTTTTCATTATTTTGGTTAGTTAAGACAAAACACTATGTTGTTAGATAATTCAACTGTTAGGAATTTCAATTTGCAGTACATAAAAATTAATGAAATCTGATATTTGCATTTATTTACATAACAAAGAGAAACAATCGTGACGGATGTGGCAAATACCATGAAATGCCCCTATACCAGACTTCAAATTAAGTCAGATTGTGTCACGGAGCATGACAAAATGTGGAGGAGTGGGGCTCACGTAGAAAATTTTGAAAATCTTACTGTAAAAAAACATATTGTGGCCAAAAAGCGAAACGTGGGGGCCATGGGCCATCCCCCACCCCCCACTCCCAACATCATGCCCAAAACAAGCATGTTCAAACCTATGTTGATCCCATGACAGACTGCTTTCATTACAGATTGAATGAGAATGCACATCAAAATTACAAACCACTAAATTGCAAATGACTGAAAATTCCCAATTTCTGAGCTAATAATTCCCAATTTTATTTTAAAACATTTTTCGATGTAATTTTGTTCCGAATTATGACTAAAGTTTCCAAATCCCATCAGCCATAGGAGCCAAGCAAAAAATCCTCAATAAATCCCTGTTGTAAAATAGATTTGACCAATTATTGTCCTGTTTTTGGTAAATAATGTGAACTCCATAGCAAGACTGATATTTCATTATTACCCCTACTGGAAATGAGATGCATGATAATATAATTTATATTATATCTCCCGCTTATGGGAGCTTGATGTTTTGATATCATATTGTGATAACGCCATAGATTATTATAGGAAGATTATTATAGAAACAATGGCTTTGTTTGAGGCTCCTGATGTCACATCGTATCGTAATAATTTTGTAAATGACAACCAAGCTTCAATTTTTTAATAACTCGTTAAGCTCGACTACGCATACAAATACAACATACTCACAATTATGAATTGTCTGTGCCATATGACATTAATATTACAGCATATATTCTGTAATTTATTTTTACTTGTAAGTTGTCTATATCTTAAGATATATGTAGACAGTACTAGACACCACTAGAGCACACTGACAAATTAATAATAATCTTTTGGGTGTCTAACCCTAGTTGATTTTAAAGGACTAATAACACGTAGAATAAGGTTAATGTATTGAAAAGTTACATATCCAAAGTATCAATACACATATAC
>JAUTCZ010043954.1:0-21019 GCA_032273805.1 Melanodrymia brightae | reverse complement strand
TATGATAGTACACGATCGGTACCAGTCAAATTGTTTGTGTCGGTAGCAAAACGCTCGCGCTATTGAACGCAGGGCTGAGATCATCACTGATTCGGTTGTGACTAGTTAGTACATACCATCTCGACGTTGTCGTAATGTTCTAAAATCTGTGATATATTACTATCTACTACAATATAGCTATATACACTATTACTTGTATACTTTACAATAATTATACGATTTATATTATCAGCTCTATACACTGATTTGTGTTCGTTTGCACCATATTTTGACACCCAATAGCCGATGTCTTTTTTTCGTGCTGGGGTATCGTTAAACAAATATATAATAATAATAACTGAACACAGTAAACTATATACTAGTAGTTTGTTTTGTTGTAACAAGGGCGGAAGCAGAAATTTGGTTTTGCAGCAAAACGACTGTGCACACCAACAAAACAGCAAGCTCGTTTTACTGAAATTTCTTCTCATGCAAATATATATATATATATATGCTTATAGCTGTGCAACCTGCAACAAAAATCCCAGAATGTTGCATCGTGTAGACACACAGTCATACAAACTGCAACAAGTGAGAACAACTTGCAACATTTGTCGCAAAGATGAAGCCTGCAGCTCTATGTTGCAAATTGTTGCAAGTTGCACATTGTTGCAAAAGCGGTCTACATGGTCATACATTTGTTGTCATACAAGTGGGGACAAATGTCCCAGCTTGTTGCACAATGTAACAAGCTGCAACATGTTGCAGGTTGTTGCAAAAGCGGTCTACATGGTCATACATTTGTTGTCAAACAAGTGGGGACATTTGTCCTGGCTTGTTGCACAATGTATGACAACAAATGTATGATGTGTAGACTGGCGTTTACAAATATGGCCAAAAAAACTTCTTTTAAAGTTCTGAAATGCTGGAAATATCTCCATTTTGATTCAACATTTAATGGATGGTTCCTTCTTATTAGACTCATGAAAGTGCACATAAAAAGTCCCTTGCCGTTATTCGAAGAACAGTACATGTTGCCTATGTGGCGGCAACAGGTTTTCTCTGTGACCAAGAGTCAATATAACCATGCGTTCGACATCCAAAACTGCTGATTTATAATCAATGTGATCCAGTGGTGTCGTTAAACAAACTTTTATCTTTATTATCTTATTAAAACCACACACTCTGTTTCTCTACACCCCACATTTACCCCCCCACCCCCAACTCTCAAAAAGAAAAGCCAAAACCCTCCAAAAACCCCATCACTTTCGGCACTGGGCTGGTACTGCATCACTATAATCTTACGCATTGGAAACTCCAGCAGCATTAATACATGTAGTACATGTATAACCCACCGTGCGAGCTTAACATTTACTATCCGGTCCTAATAAATGACATTGAAGCTGTTGTCATATGTCAAGTGTTCTGCTTAATTTAATAGCATCACCACCAGCACATTGATATATGAGCACACATATTGTATAATTATGGAAAACAACAGGAATGTATATTTAATGACGCCCCCAACACATTGACATTTGTTATTGCCGGTCATTGGGCGTGGTATATAAAAGTACATGTATTTAATTATTTGTACAATACATGGTCTTAGCATTACAGAAGACCCATAGTCTATTCTTTTGTATCAAGCAGCAAGTGATCTTTTGTATGCACATTTTCACCTGACATATCACAGGCTTCAAGTTAGATTCTGTTCATGCAGTGCTGGTTCAAATAGGTTATAACAGGGAAGTACAATGTATTGGAAATTGAAGGAAAGGACAGAAATATCATAGATCCATGTGAGTACATGTACCAAGCCGATCAAAGAGAATTTTGATCTGGATTTGATAACTGGATTTGATAACTTGGGAAGGGGAATAAAAATAATATGAAATGTTATAAAAGTAAAAATAGGCCGAAAAAGGGTTTGTTTAAGATGTCATGGTGAAAACAACAGAGTTGTGGGTCGGTATTATTTCAGTTTTTCAATATTCTATCACTGAAAAATGTTTTTAAAAAACTTAATTTTTCTGAAAAAAAGATAAACATGTTATCTTTTTTTTTTTTAAACTGGCTTATTGTTGGTATGAAAAAATAGGTTCAGTCAGGAAACCATAAACAAATCTATTTGTTTGGCCTTATATCCAGTTTATATAAAAAAAAGTGAAGAGTATACAGCCCAAGCTAGCACCACCCATACTGCAGCTTTCCTGATCTCACAGCTCAAGCCAGCCCCACCCATACTGCAGCTTTCCTGATCTCACAGCTCACACTGACACTGGTCATAATTGTTCAACCACTACTACATGTAACTACACATGTAGATCCTTTCACAGATTGTTCTTACACCAAAATGATCTTTATAGATTATATGTATACACGCTACTACATGTAGATCATCTTGCACAGGAATGGCCTTAATTCATACATGTACATGTAGATAATTCTAGTGAAACCATCTGGTAGTACTGGTACACGTAAAACAGCAGTGTTCTGGGAAAAGACATCTCAGGTTACTATTATTATATACAGTGTTGTAAAGCCCACAATCTCATGAAATGGCTGTCATATAATCACATGAAATAAATATATGCTTTCCAACTGAACTATCATACCATTGATAAATAAAGAAGCAATACACTTATTTATCATCCATTAGAGGCTTTTACTGGAGATATATCGATGACTTAATAATTTGTCACTTGTTATAATGTTGATTGGTCTACGGACTGTTTTTGAAGCTGGTCTCACTACACTAAGAAACATGAGAGCTCTTAGCATAATGTCATAACATTATCGCCTTTGAACCTAACATTGCAAGTGTTCATTTCCCTTTTGATTTCTGTTAATAATCATCCTAATTAGACAATGATAAAAAGAATACCCCCTCCCCCACCCCACCCTCCTCTGTGCCTTAGTGTCTTGTTATTATCATAATTAACTAGCACTCGTTGATAAAAGTATACAAATCTTTGACAAACCTTGGATTTTATACTTTTAGCAATGATCGATCCTCCACAGCGCAAAACATTTTATGGGCTATTTTCCGTTCCAGCCAGTGGTACACGACTAGTTTATCAAATTCTGTGGTGTGTGTGTTATCTTGTCTATGGGATGGTGCACATAAAAAAAACCTTGCTGTTTTTTGGTATGAGTAGCCCATGAACCGCTGATTTATAATCGATGTGTTTCTAGTGGCATTGATAAATAAAACAAACTTTACTTTACTTTTAGCTACTCATACTGATAAATTATGACACTTTGGGAGTATTTTCTAGATCAGTTTTACACGCAATCGATCACCGAACAGAACTTTGGCTTACTTTAACACTTTCAAATGTTTGTTTGGCAATTACTTTTGTGGTACCCATACTTACATGTAGTTGTGCGTGTACGTAAGATGAAGACAGACAGACAGACCCAGTAACTGCATTCAGAAGAAGATGACGCACCTGATAGACAATTATGTAGTACCCACTTGTCTAGGTGATGACGGCTTTTGTTTGAACATTGATATTTTGCCAAACGTTTTTTTTTTTGCACTGTGGTAGTTAGTGATAAAGTTTGTTTGTTTAACGATGCCGCTGGAACACATCAATTATAAATCGGCAGTTACGCATGGTTATATTGACACATGGTCTCAGAGGAAGCCAACTGTCGCCGCTTCATGGCTACTCTTACCAAAAAACAGCAAGGGGTCTTTTATGTGCACTATCCCATAGACAGGATAGCACACACCACCTGCGGAAGTTAATAAACCAGCCGTGGATCACTGGCTGGAATGGAAAATAGCCCATAAAATGTTTTGCGCTGTGGAGAACTGATCCCGCGACCCATCCCGCCACAGGCAGACATTCTACCTCTAGATTACATTCCGCCCTTGTGGTAGTTAGTGAGTTAGTTATACATGTAACTTATTTACGTGCTTATATCCAATTAAGGTTCAAGCACGTCTGTTGTGGTCACACAGTCCAGCTGCCTCAACAGCGTATCCAGGACAGAAGTTAGTGTTAGTATGATAGAGGAAACCTGCTACTCCAAATTGATAAGTAGCAAGGCATCTTCTATGTGCACTTTCCTACAGACAGGACTGTACATACCACAGCCTTTGTTGAACCCGTCGTGGACACTGTTTGGTGGAAGTACACCTACACATTGAGCCTTGCGGAGCACTCACTTTGGGTTGGAGTCGGTATTGGGATTAAAAATCTCACATGCCACGAATGGGATTTGAACCCAGTACCTACCAGCCTGAAGCCCAAAGCGTTAACCACTACAGCACGGAGGCGCACTGTGGTATAATGAAGTGTAGAAAGGTGGTTGGACTCGGTGATGTGCTGCTGACGTATCTATCTGCGACATCTTTCCTTCCTCTGTAAATGCAAATAGAAATACAGTTTACAATTTTGTTAAGATAATATATATATATAACAAATTTTATTGCCGACAGATTTACAAACCTAGACATCTCATAGGAAATGGTCGTTAAGTTTGATTTTTCAAATTTAGAGACTGTTTCTTTGAAGATTTTTGGCATCTGCCATTTGTATGACTTAGATCTGCCACTCAACAAATTCACCAAGTACATGTATGATGTTCTATTTTTACACAGTAGTTGGTTTTAAACCATATATTTGCATTGTGACCTTCACTTTAATTTATCGCTACTTTTTTATGTTCAGTTATGAATGGAGGGTGTACCATAAAAAAGTTAAAACTTTAATCGAGTTTGTGATTTCCAATGAATTATTGAACAGACGTTACAAACAGTATTGATTTTCGAGCAAGCAACTAGCGACAAGTTTAAACTACATGTATGCCTACTGGTTACAATGTATAATGCTACACTGTAATTGGGTGAACTATTTTTTAAATCCTCTAATTTTATTTGTCACAGATTGTTTCGGAATGTAAATGACATGCATATGAAGAAGCAGAATATAATTTAGTGCTAAACCATCTGTCTGAGGTACATGTACATGTAGGTAATGAAAGCAGAAAGATCGATCATTCTCATAGGTACTGTGGGAACATGCATATAAAAGATCCCTTGTTGTTAATTTTGCAAAAGTTATGGTGATAGAGAGTTTTTACTGAGACCATGTGTCAAAATAACTGGCTTACATTTGAGGCTTAACTCTTACAATCCATGTAATATAAAAACAGCTCGACTAACCCCCACAAAAATTAATCTGGATGAACTATTTTTCACTCACCTATATTTCAAATAACATTGCCTGTCAATGTCTATTATTTTTCTGGATTTTTTTTTTATTAATTGGCAAACAAAATCCATCCATATATTTAGGTTTCCCCATTGTTGCACTACAATAGCCGTAACTGTTATATCAACTTCCTTATCTGTGTTCATTATGCCAGCTATTGAATAGCCTGGCTCATGCCTGGCAAGACTTGCACAATGACAAAACACTTAGCAGCGTTGGTCTGTTCCTTCCACTTGATTGCTGGTGTTAATGAGTGTCCACATCCTAATCATTCACAGGCAGTGTCAACAAAACAGCTTGGGGTAGACCGCGTGCTATCAATCATAAGTTGGTCGCTTTTCAAAACATGCTAATGTTGATGGCTTCTGGCCTATTAGCTTTTTAACCCAGTGTTTGATACCATTCCAAGTTTCTTTTCAATGTAGAAGAGAGTTTGGCCAAAAACTAAATTGTGTTTATGGAAATGTTTTTGTTGGCGTAATTAGTATATTGACATAGACTGCTGTTTACTGCTAAAAGTTCATGTATTACTGTCACAGATGAATTACAAGGCCATCTGTGGTAGGTGGACAATATATTTTGTTCTGGGTTGGCTTTTTTTACATTACATTTTGTATTTGTTATCTTTTTTAATTCTTATACACTGTGGTCTGTTATAAATATATTACTTTGAAAGGAGACTATTGTCATTGTCATGTCAGATTCCTTTTGCTGTTTTTATATACTGTACAATAATGATTTTAAAATATATTACTGTTAGGAACATGTACTAGGTATAGATTTTTCTACGATATACATGTATGTATATTTTTACCATTTTTTTATTACATTTTATATATAATATTATTTGTTATGCACCAGGACTATGCAATTAAGAGGAATCTACTGCATCATTTCTGTGCTATATTGATGAATCCATAAGGTTACTGGTGTACTTTTGTTTCATGCATGTAAAGCAGGCAAATCCAGATTTGGGTAAAGTGTTTGGTTGTTTTTTAAGGGATAGTGCATAAATGTCAATGTGTTTGACAATCTGAACAAAGTTAGTATTGTGTTTGACTCCCTACATGTACACATACCTCCTCTTCTAATCCTAACATAAAACATTGATTAACTGTGGACCAATGTTTTTGCCTGAAAAGCAATCCCAACTTGGCTTTTACCCCCTACCCATATCACCATATTTTGACACCCAATAACCGATGTCTTTTTTCATGCTGGGGTGTCGTTAAATTTTACTGCATTCATTTTCCGAACATTGTTTGAATTGCGTAACTCATTGACATTTATGCATGGCCCCTAATTAACTCATAAATTTTCCATTTAAGAGTTACTGTAACGTCTTTTCTTTATTCTTCTTTTCCAGGTTGAAATTACACCGAAGTGCAGCTGTCAGTATGCAGTGGTTTTGCAGCTTACAGTCACTGTGACGAGTGCTTGAATATACTACCCACGTGACGGACAACACTAGAGATCACTAAACCGAGGAAACAAATGGAATTCTTTTTACCGTGTCTCTCACTGAAAATGGTTTTAGCCAGTAGAACAAGAGCTCTCTACTGTCATGTCCGAGAGTGCTGACATTCTATTGGCTATGAATGGTTGCATTTCTTGTGCAGCCAATCGAGACACGGCCTGATGCAGACCGTTATCATGGATACGACGTACGGGCCTACGAATGGACCGGTTTTGATGCAGATGCCGGAGCCTGATCTTCTGGAGAATGGGGTGAAGAACGAAGCTCACCGGTGTTCCCAGGACTCGTTCCTGGAGTACGCGTCACGTCACCCGCGCCCCACGAGCAGCGCGCAACCGACCAGCCGACGCATCGACCGCCACTACTCCAAACGCATGCGCAGACGTCTCGTCTACAAGAACGGCGAGGTAAACATTACGCAGACGAATATCCGTAAACGCAGGCGGCGGTACTTGGCGGATATTTTCACGACGCTCGTAGACATTAAGTGGAGATACAACCTGATGCTTTTTGCACTGGCCTTCACGTTGAGTTGGCTGACCTTCGCGCTGATTTGGTGGCTCGTGTGTTTTTCTCACGGAGATTTAGACCATCTGGGCGAGGAGGATTGGAGACCGTGCGTGAAGGAGATATATTCGTTCGTTTCTGCTTTGTTATTTTCTATAGAAACCCAACATACTATTGGCTACGGGTCCCGGCATACGACCGAGGAGTGCCCCGAAGCCATCGTGCTTATGATGTTCCAGTCGTGTTTCGGTGTCATCTGTCAAGCTCTGATGACTGGAATTGTGTTCGCAAAGCTTTCCAGACCAAAGAAGCGCGCTGAGACACTGATGTTCAGTAAGAACGCGTGCCTGTGTAAGCAGGACGGCGAACTATGCCTTATTTTCCGTGTCGGTGACATGCGCAAGTCGCAGATAGTGGAGGCGCACATCAGATCAGTGCTAATAAAAAAGAAAATCACCAAAGAAGGCGAAGTGATGCCTCTCTTTCAGTTCGACCTCGATCTCGGATTCAACGAAGGCCGTGACCGCCTCTTTCTCGTCTGGCCAGTGATTATTGTACATAAAATTGACGAAAACAGTCCATTCTACGAAATGTCGCCGGACGATCTCCATCGAGAACAGTTCGAGCTGATCGTAATTCTGGAGGGAATCGTCGAGTCGACGGGCATGACGACGCAGGCTCGAAGCTCCTATCTTCCCGGTGAGATTCTGTGGGGGCATCGTTTCGAGCGGCTCGTTACCTTCCAGAAAGAAAACGGCCAATACCAGATTGACTTCTCGCGGTTCCATAATACCATTCCAGTTGAAACTCCACCGTGCAGTGCCAAAGAACTTGCAGAAATGACTGCAGCGGGCACGTATCCCGATTCCAATTATATTGACGATGATGAGAACACATCGATTGGATCCAAATCCAGCCCGTATGTGATTAAACGTCATGGGTTTGCACAGACTGAGTCGTTTGATGAGGATGTGGATCATGATTCGAATTTCCTCAACAAACGGAGCTCGAGTACGAACGTAGAAACAAAGGAAGAGTCCGAGACACTGCTATGACATACGGGTAGGTTTTGTTTTCTTACTACCCAAAATGAAATGAATTGATGTTTAACGACACCCAGCAGAGAAAAAAACAGCGGCTATTGGGTGTCAAAATAATATTATGGTAAAAAAAAATTTAAATGGAGAAGCAGACAAATAAAATAACAAATATAAACAGAGAATTGTTTACATGTCCTACATGTATTTTGTAGATGTATTGCACCGTAAAATCTTAATCTATTTTAATAAGCCTTCTAAGCCATTTGAATAATTGCCAATTGTGACCAAATAATTGAGAATGTTATTAAAGTTTTAAACTTTTTTAATAGGCCTACTAATAGTGACTTGAATAATTTTTTATTTTGACCAAATCCTTGAAAATGTCATGAGATTCATAAAATGTCCAAATGAATGATTAATTCATAGATATTTATAGGCTGTATATAAGTTGTTTGTTATGCTGTACCATATTATATGTGCTGCTCCATTTCAAATTGGATAATAACTTTTAATGTTATAGTCATTTGAATGATAAAAGACATCTAATATAGTAAATAATTAGTTTTTTTAATGTTATAGTCATTTGCATTATAACAGGCCGCTGATTAATAAATGAAGTTGCTGGAAACATTTCTTTGAAAATGCAATTTAACCTGATTATATACCTGTATGTAGTATTAATTAGTAACGAAAATTGGAGGCAAAGTTTCTGCATTTTACCTCCAAGAATAAAAACAAAGCAAATGGAAAATATTCAACTTGAAATGTTGAGTGTTTCTGGGATGGGTTATGTGTAGCTCGGTAATTAAGTTAGATCTACATTACTTGAAAATAATTAGAAAATCAGTGGAAAATAAAAACAATATTTGTAACCCAAAAAAAACCTGTCTGAATTTCGACGCAAACCGTCTGAATTTCGACGCAACCCGTCTGCTTTCACAGACAGTGCTGCAGTAAACAAAAACAACAACTCAGTACCCAGACACTGTTCTATGTGTGGCACAAGTTGTGTGAGTAGCCGAGGCTGATATACACGGGGGTGTGAAGGGTTTCACTCAGTTATTCACTTACTTACTTACTCACTGTCCATCCTGTCTCACAACGCAATACAAATTAGAAAGGATTTCCTTGTACACGTCTAATTGCGTTCTTCCTTTTCGATGATTAGCTGTCTCGGATCCATTTCATTTAAATATTCACAATTATACGGTATGCATCGTCATGTACCTTTGTTTTGGGGTGCAGGGCATACATGTAGCCCAACGGTCTGTGGCTCGTTGAGTTGAAGGATTGATCTTCCTCAGGGGACCCATTGGCTTATTTCCTGTTCCAACCAGTGATCCACGATTGATCCATCAGAGGCTGTGGTGTGTGCTATCCTGTCTGGAAAAAGTGCACATAACAGATCCCTCGAATCAGAGTAACCTATATGGCAGCACTCACTGTGTCTAGTTTAATTAACTTTGGTATTTCTTATTAAATGGAATCGTTAACCGATTTAGGCGCCAAATATTTCTGCTCTTGTTACTCCTGAAGACAATAGCACACATCTTAGAACTGTTTGAACTCTGTCTACGATACACTTTTATGGCAAGGTACATTGTATTTGTATAACGTGTAACAAGAAGTTTGACGTAATATAATGACATTTTAACATTTTCCCTATAGATATTTTGTGTCTGAACATTTGTAGTACGTTTTTCGTAGATAACTTTAGTTTCGTTTAACATTTTTGAAAATAAAAAACATTTCCTATTTTTGTGTCCAAGTCATATAACTTTAGGTTAACAAATAAAAATATTGTAATGCAAATACATACAAAAAATGGCAGACGATGGATCTTTCTGAAGATTTTTTGTACATGTATGTTAAACGAAACTAGTTATCTACGAAAAACATACTACAAATCCTCAGACACGAAGTATAGGCAATTTTAGCATGGTGCCACACCATGCCTTGATACTTCCACACCATTCTGCAACCAATCATAATAATAAATGTATGCAATTATTTACGTAAACAAGAACAGTTTTCTATTCTCCAACATAAAGTTCAGTTGCATACCGGTACATCATTACATGATGAATGCTTTTTGTTCCATAATGGTGACAGCTTAATACAGATCAAAATGCACTAAAATTGATGATTTGGGAGAATATTATGGTGACGCTTTAAGACAGGTTGCCGCTCAAGCAGGTTTGACTGTACCTACATGTACCATGTTCATTATCTAAAGATAGAGCCATGATGTGACACGACACTGAAATTATGCATCAGCTGTGAGAAAGCTCTCATGATACATGTACCTCTATAACTGCGGTATAATAATCTCTACACGCCTACGTTATTGATCAATTTTCCTAAATTGATGATATTAAATTTTGAAATTTTGTTTTAACAAAAGACTACACACTTGATGTCAGAGTATTTCAATCTGATATGGACCAGTACGTAAAAAGAATCGCCCGATCGTTAACTAATTGCTTGGCCAACTCTTAACAGAGTGATTATCTCGAGAATACATTTGAACACGTATTGACATGTTATTAAATAAATGGTTATGCTTCAAATACTTTGCATAACTTCAAACAGCAAAGATTGTTGTAGTTGGCGGTTTGATGATCCATGCAAACGGGTGTTCATACAGACATTCTGAAAAGAAGTGAGTGGGTGTTAATGGTTTTTGTTAGATCTGAGCATACATGTAGGTAGAGACATTGGGGGTTGTTGGGATGTAAGGCATTCCTAATAATATGTAGGTTGATTGAATTGATTTTTAATGACACCCCAGCACGAAAAAACCCGTCGACTATTGGATGTCAAAATAAAATGTGGTTCTAACATGTATATACAATGAAGGAAGCCTGCTTCACACCCACCTTCCTCCCCCTCATCACTGCATTATGTTTAGGTGCCCTGACCATTGAAGGTTCAAACACCCCTGTCTTGGGTATGGTTTGGCATCAAAGGTCAGGACCCAATGCCATGACTGTATCCAAGGCGAGCTACCGTTCTGCATATTAGTGGCATTAAGTACACACAGTTACACAAGCCAGTTGGTCAATGAACGACTTCATGACGTCACCGGTGGTCCAAGATAGGACAGAGGGACTACATTTTCTTACTCTATTAGGTTTTCTTAATTTGCTTGTAATTATGACGTCTGTGGGGTGTCCATTATCTTCTTGTTTGTTTAGCCACAGTGATCGCAGTAGTAACCAATCTCGACTGGATCATATGACAAATCTACATTTAATTAAGTACTCTAAGCCTGATGGTCATTGAACGGTCTGACTGGTCACTGTGGGCTGGGATACATGTATTTGAGTGTTCAGCAGATTGAGTGGGACAAAATGCCATGCCGTACTTATACTCGTAACAAAATTTGGGAGTCGGATGTAGTGCGCAGTGTAAGGAACTAAAACCATGTTATGTTAAAAAGTTAATTCAGTAAAACAAATCTGAAAACATTACTATAAATGGCTGGTTAAAATTGGATGAAAAGATAAAGTTTGTTTGTTTAACGACACCACTGGAACACACTGATTTTTAATCAGCAGTTATTGGATGCTAAACACACGGTTATATTGACACTTGGTCACAGAGAAACCTGCTGCCACCACATACATGTAGGCTACTCTTCTTCGAATAACTGCAACGTATCTTTTATGAGCACTTTCCCACGGACAAGATAGCACACATCACAGCATTTGATAGAACAGTCGTGGATTAGTGGTTGAAACAGGAAATAACCCATCAGGTCCTCCCCAGAAGGATAGATCCTTCGACCCATCAAGCCTCAGGCATTGAGCTACGCTATGCTCCTTGTTGAAATTAGTGTCCTTTTGGTAACTGGAAAAAAACCACTTTGCTTGTTGAGTCTTTTTAAATGGCAACAAGGTTACATACATGTAGGGAGCTGGATGTAGTCTAGAGGTAAAGTGTCTGCCTGTGGCGGGATGGGTCGTGGGATCGATCCTCCACAGCACAAAACATTTTATGGGCTATTTTCTGTTGAAGCCAGTGATCCACAACTGGTTTATCAAATTCTGTGTTATGTGCTATCCTGTCTATGGGATAGTGCACATAAAAGACCCCTTGCTGTTTTTCAGTAAGAGTAGCCCATGAAGTGGCGACAGCGTGTTTCCTCTCATACCATGTGTCAATATAGCATGCATCTGATGTCCAATAACCGCTGATTTATAATCTATGTGTTTCTAGTGGCGTCGTTAAATAAAACAAACTTTACTTTCCACCTTGATATGATCAGGATCTAGTCAAGGCTGTAGTCAAGGCAGGCAGGATAAGGTGCAAAATGTCCGGGTTCTCATCCCAAAAAGCGATGCAAAATATTGTGATCCGCGATACAATATTTTTACTGATTTTATAAAAGTGCTAATCAAATTCCAGTAGTTACTTTTCCATTTTCCATCCAGTAGGTAAAACTGCTAATCACAATTTTAAAAACAAATTGCACCCTGAGGATTCCCAGCTTGCAAATTACGTGGCTACGATATTATTAAAGTATTACATACTTGTCACTCAATCGTCCAATGAGAACGCCCGTTTGTAACACTCCATCAAAATACCAGAATGGCTTGTACATAAATAAAAAACACTTCCTAGAGTTTTCCAAAATGGCTGTCACATGCCTCTTAGAAAACAGAATTAGAAAAACAATGCACACACCTTGAACGGTTTGCCTAGTGAATCAGAAAATTCATGGTTTGAAGAACTGGGACCAATGCTTTCTTGTCTCTGTATCCTGATGCCCTGAGACTGAAGATAGAACGGAAGCTGCACAACATTGCGTAGGTAGTCGTACCCATTGACAGTCGAATCACGGAACGAAGCGACAATATTCTGCTCGATGCCCTTGATGATGATGTGTGGATCTACAGCCAGAATGGTAATGAATGGCGAGTTCTCTTCAGCAAACAATGCATTCACCGTATCAAGCACCTAATTTGGAAATATATAAATATTGCTTTTAATTAGTAGGAACAAAATAACCGAAAGTTTGTAAACAGGCTAATACATGGGTGTTAACAAAAGTGAATTTGTGTGACTGAAAATAATTGAAAGCTTACAGTGTATACATAAAATTACATTACATAAATAAAAACCACTTTAAGAATTTCTTCCACGACTGAATTCAGTTTCTTGACTGACAGTTAACACCCATGGTAATATCCCCAGCTGTAAATTCTCGCAATTTCCAAAAAATGAACTCGATATGTAATTTTTGTGTTGCAAAAACACCATTGTCGTCTTTGTTTAATGGCTATCATTGCTAGCAATTATTCGTGAGATTTTAATTCTCGCAGTTAAATTACAAACGTACAAATTTTGATAATTACAGACACCCAATAATACTCATTTTACAAATAGTTTTCCTACGGAGTTAAATATTCACCAAACAATTTACTGTATTTATGCATAACATATTTTAGAAAACTCAAAACTTCCTAAAATCGAAGTAAAATCAACAACCACTTCAAGTTTGAGTTATTGAAGTTTGACTGTAGTTAAATACCTGCTGAAAAACACGTTTGTTGCTGAAATAACATTCTGTCCATCTTTAGCTCTGGAACTGATTTTTGTTCGTTTACACCATATATTGACACCCAATAGCCGATGTCTTTTTTGTGTGCTGGGGTGTCGTCAAACAACTAATACCGGTAATAACAATAACCTTAGCTCTGGAATAATAGACTATTTTCAACAAAAATCGTGCCTGTAGGACTTTATCTTGTTCACAGCTGTCGAGTCCATCGACAATAATGACGAGTCGTGTCTGCTTCTCTGTGAAGGAATCCATGCAGTTGACCATCTGACTCATCAGATCTACTTCTTTCTTCAGCTTCTGCATAAAGCCGTCCTTCTTCAGGACGGCTATCTGGTCTGCCGACCTCAGAACTCTCGCTTTCTGCGACACAGTGAGTGCCACCAAGGCTTGAACCAGCAGGTACATGTTACTTATTAGAGTAAGGCCGATGATCGATATAAATGTAATGAGTACTGCATTGACAGCAGTGTTGTGATATATGCCGAATGTAACAACCATTGCAATCCCAACTCCCAGAATGAGTAGGAAAATAACGACGAGAATGAAGTTAGGAATGCAGCAGAGAGTCTTGAACTTGTGGTGCTTGTATTCTGAAAAATAACACTATCTTATTTAACTTCCATCACACACAGCCTACAGCAAGCATTATCTTTAAGGGCCACTCCATGGTATTTGTCCCGTCCGCAATGATTGTTTTTCATCATTTTGGTTAGTTAAGACAAAACAGTTGTTAGATGATTCAACTGTTAGGAATTTCAATTTGCAATACAAAACAATTAATGAAATTTGATATTTGCATTTATTTACGTAACAAAGAGAAACAATCGTTGCAGACGGGACAAATACCATGGAATTGCCCTCAACTTAAATCATATTATTTTCAACCATTTTTAGAGCACCATGCTCACAAATATTAACAGTATAAGTATTAGCTTCATTTTTTAAACTGAATTAGAGTATACATGTATCTGATACATATTAAAACCTTTTTACGCAGTCTTTAATAAATAGACTTGTGAAAATTATAAAAGTTCTCACTTTTAACTGGAGACTTAAAGACTCTGAAAAGTCTGCTAACAAGCATGCTGTATTCATTCTCCACGGCATCACACAGAGTGGCAATGGTTGCTGCTAAATACTTCTCACCTCCGACAGTTGTAAGACGAGTACATTCAGAAAATAGAAATCTGAAAGCAAACATTATTAATACATGTATACATACTAAAGGGTACAACTTTAATATATTTAGCAGACACATGTCGAACACCTTCGTTGACACAAGGCTAATTTTATCCAAACATATCTGATAATGTTCAAATGCTTCCATAGTACACAACTTTTTCCCAATGAGGTGAAAGCCATTACCAAATTCTCAGTTAACAATTCCTAATTTGGTGCACAAAATTTTTTGTCTATTTATTTTTGTTCCCAATAATGACTAAAATCATACTGTTTTCTCAATCCTATCAGCCATGAGATAGACACAAGTGAAAAATCCTAGATAAATTCCTGGTATGTACAAATGCATGATGGGAAAACAAAAACTCCATTGGAAATGCATGGGTGTTAACAAAAGTGAATTTGTGTGACTCAAAATTTATTATAATTTCAAGTTTTGATAAAATTACACTACATAAAAAAAAACACTTTTAGAATTTCTTCCACGACTGAATTCAGTCTCCTGACTGACAGTTAACACCCATGGAAACATTATTAGGCAAACAAGTGATGTTTGGAGGACTTACTTGACACAAAACACTGATCCTTCCGACAGTGTTGTGAGATCCCGTTTCTGGCGTTGGTTACAGAACAGAGTCTGCATTAGGAGCGTCAGTATCTGAAGTTTCCGCCCCAGTGCCTGACTAAGCTGGATGGTCATATTGAGATCATATCGCCGCGCACATACTGATATAATACCTGTTAAAGAACAAATTTAACAACGATTACATTACACAATTGTAGTAGATTAAATTTTTTAAAATCAAATTTAGCTTCAAGCTACCATGATAAAATGTATGCTATGGTCAAAACAGATTTTCAAGTTTTATGCCGTGAAAGAATTATTGAAAATATGAAGAAAAATATTTGTTTTTAATTATATTTTATTTTAAGTATTTAATAATATAAAACATGACTATAAGCTTTAGCAGCACTAGTATAGAATTGTCCAAACATTAAAATCAGTAGTAAGACTAAGACGGGTGCAGGGCCTCCATCTAAACTACTTCATAAAATATATTTTGGCCTGATATAAGTAACATGATATTGGAACAAATTAAGCTGGTTTTGACAAGAATCGACGTTATTTAAGGTCTGGTTTTAGCATGTTCCATTGCATTATATATTTCTTTATGGATAAAAACATTTAATAAGTTTATGCTTTATCCTACAGGAAGAATATTATTAATGCAAATAACTTTGACGCACAGTACATGTATTAATATTGTGATCACATCAATTTCAAGATCTACAGTATGATATAACCCATTAGTTTTTTTTAAATTCCTTCTCCAATAGGTGTAAACAGAGGAATAGGGGCACAGTTTTTTTGTCAATCTCGATCTCAGGTTATTGGCAAAGTGTGCAAAACATGCATGTTTGGTATATTGTAAACTGTGAAAATTTTGCGTGCGTTTAATTTTCGCATCCGATTTAAATTCGCGAAATTTACAAGCACGCGTAATTTTACCGCTTATAATGTGCTTGCAATAAGGCAATATTAATACGGTTTACAGTAAAATGCAATCAAAGTGAGTAGTTAAGACTAGAACATAAATCTTTTTGTTATACCTAAAATAGCATATTCAATAACAAAGAGTCCCAGTCCAACAGCGAGGCCAACCTCAAAGCGCAGAGTGAGTCCCAGCACCTCCCCAATGATGACGTTGATACACAGGAGGAAGAAGAAGACAACCCAAGTGAACGTGAATGGCTCTTGAACATTCTGCATAGTAAATGATTTCATCTCATCTGAAATATATGATAAACATGGAATAACAGTTCCCTCAACACTGGTAAAAGGTACATGGATGTGTATTGGACAAAGATAATTAGCAATGTTACCCATTATGTACACGTTCACAAGTGTAATGTTTTATAGATTTCTACAGCCCAGGTAAAAGTACATTATTGGGTAATGGGACAATGATAATTAGCAATGTTACCCATTTGTACACGTTCACAGGTGAAATGTTTTATAGATTTCTATAGCCCAGGTAAAAGTACATAATTGTGTAATGGACAATGATAATGGGCAATGACATTAATATACATGTACCAGGGTTTAATCTACCATACAATTTGTGAATGGTTAACAGTACCATTTCCCTAAGGCGAATTCTCAATATGAAAATATATATATTCCAAGTTTGCCAAGTAAGCTTTCTCACGTCTAAGTATTGTACTACTCACAAACTATAACTCACATGTAAGCTTTCTCACGTTTAAGTATTGTATTACTCCCAAGCTATAACTCACGTGTAAGCTTTCTCACGTCTAAGTATTGTATTACTCACACGCTATAACTCACGTGTAAGCTTTCTTACGTCTAAGTATTGTACTACTCACAAGCTATAACTCACGTGTAAGCTTTCCTAGCAGGAATGACTTGCCGCTGCCCCACTTGGCATACAAGCCGACAGTGATGGGAGTATTGAGCGATGGGTCACTGACAATGTCAGCTAAGGCACTACTGTAGACATCATAGCCCAGCAAGTTCTCTGCATCACTCGAGTTCAGATTCCCTGATTTAAAATATCAACTCATTATACCTATATCAAGGGAATAATGACAAGGGAAGAACGACAAACATATTTGGAAAATACTCAATTAGCTAAAAGGCAATACAGTTCATCTAACACGAGTAAATTGATGTTTCCCTTTATGAACTTGTAGCAAGTAAAGGAAAACATCAACTCGTGAGTGCAAGTTAAACAGTATTGCCAAGTAGCGAGTTGGGTATTCTATTTATTACCTGTTATCTAAAATAGGAGATACAGGCAAAGAAGTGTAAGCCTCATGCGTTTTAGTCCAATTAGAGACTGATGTTGTGGCATGTTTTATTGGAGTCGTACAGAACAATGCTACGTCATATTCTGAGCTACGTTTCCCATGTGAGAGATTGCAAAATATGGCACTTATCTATTTGTCCATATGAGTAATCAAATGATATATTTAACAGTTCAATATAAAAGTGTTTAACTAAGCTAGACGCTGATATAAGGGACTGACTGTGTCCGAATATCTGTGTGAGGACTCCTCGCTGGTGGTAGGTATCCATGGTGTACGGTGTTTCTCCACTCTTGTTAGCACGGTACAGCAGCCGGCTATTCTTTGGATTACGAAGCAGTAACTCTGTGATTTTCTTATTACGGGCTCGAATTGCAATATGGAGTGCTGTATCACCTCTCTGAAAATTCAAACAATCCATGTACTTAGTATTTTAAACAAATATAAAGTTGATTAATAATCAGTGGTTATTGGATGTCAAAGGTAGTTATTTCGACACATGGTCTCAGAATAAACCCACTGCCACCACATAGGCTACTCTTACTAAATAACAGCAATTAGCACAACTTTCCCAGTTAGTTTTTTTTTAAAAGAAATTTTATTTCCCCATATCATTATCAATGGCAACATCAGGGTTGAGTTTCCCAGTTAGTTAATGATACAAATTGACAATACAAGTCACCTTATCAGAGGCAGTTACTTTAGCACCTTTATCAAGCAGAAGATTCACACATCCTTCATTTCTACTTCTCACAGCTCGTAATAGAGCGGTATCACCGTCCTGAGGGAAAAGAACAAAGAAAACTATTATTATACAAGACAAATGACACTCTTAAAATACACCTAGAGACAACAGACAGACAGACAGACAGACACATAAACACACAGACATGATTGCTATGTATTTGTTTAATCACTGAGAAACTCAGAATAACTCGTTGTGATGGTGGTGGTGTTACAGATAGTTTGTGAGTGAGAAAATTCTGCAGTGCATACAAATTAATGAACAAAGTTATGGTAAATGAATGATGACTATAGTTATCACATATTTCTATTAAAAAATATGTTGATCTTTTTTTAATTAGCCTTGCTTAAATTATAATAAAGTTATCTGAATGAATGATCAGAATTTACAGTAAAACATGGGTCGAAATTCAAAATATTAAGAGACTTCAGGGTTACAAAATGTTTTTAACAAAAAAAACAATTATAAAATAATATAAATGGTTGTCCATGCTCTAAATGTTCGATGATTGTAACCTGAGCAACTGTTTGTAATTCACATCTGCCCTGTACATATGCTAGTGATATGAAGTTAAAACATCAGACACGGCAATGTATAACACTATTAATTAAGTGTAAACTGAACTCTGATTCACATACAAACCTTTGTGCTGCGTTCAAGGTCAGGGTCACTTTGCAACAGATAATTTGTGATCTCATTGAATCCCTTCTCCACAGACCAATATAAAGCAGTTTTTCCTTCCTGTAAGTACCATTTTTGTCTTTTTTAATGGATATTAATTATTGCTATAGTAATTATTCGCGTTAGTAATTTTCAGTTAAATTATAAACACGAAAAATGCTAAAATTACGTACACATGAATAATACATGTTTCTGCCATATCTGATGAAAATAGCATTAACATAATTAACATAAATTTTAATAATATTCGACGTCAAATCTGTAAAAAAATTATAAGTTTGATGGTGAATATATATGTTTGGTAGCATCTTCTTTTCTTTTTTCAGTAAAAAAAGTTTAGGGGTAGTGGGAAAAAATTTGAACCCTTTTTTGGGGTAAAAATAAGAACTGTACACACCGATCCCACGACATCAGCATCTTCAAACTTGTTGAGGAGAACTCTAACAATATCTATATGTCCTCCCTTCACAGCATGAATCAGGTTCGTGTCACCGGCCTGAACAAATACAACAGAAGACAAAAAAACACAAGTTCACTCATATAAAAACTATTATACATATATAGGATGCAAAATGACCGGGTTTGCATAGCAATTAACGATGCAAAATCTTGCGATCGTGATGCAATATTATTACCCATTTTATCAAATTCCAGTGGTTGCTTTTCCATTCCCAATCCAGTAAAAAAAACTGATAATTATAATTTTAAAAACAAATTGCACCCTGATATAAGGATCATTGTTAATTACGAAAGGTGCGGTAAAACAAAGCATTCTGATTATAATTAGATACCAAAATTCACTGTCATTTTTGTTAGGATCTACTGAAACCCTACAACACGTCATGTCCAGGTGACCTATCATTCGTCCAGTCAAAGGAGAGCTGGTAAAATCATACAAACCGCATAATACAGTCAAACCTGTTCTCGCGGCCACCTGTGTATGGCGGCCACCTGCCTAAGGTGGCCAGTGTTATTGCACACGTATTAGTTATATCCACTGACCTGGGGATGAGCCAGTACAAACAAAACGGAATAAACAAAGTTCATTTTTCATCGTGTCTTTTATCTACTGATGTTGTTACAAAAGTCGCATCGCTTAGATAGCGGAATGAGAAAGTATAAAAAACAAAAATGTGGCCAGAGGATTTCATTTACACAACATCCCCGGCCAATACAAAATAAAATTTCTAACAATGAATAATAAAACTAAAGTGGAACAAACTAAAATAGTAACGACATGTACAGCAAAGTGATAAAAGTATAAGTAGTAATAGATTTGCACCCTATAGACCAGTTAATTAAATAGCTAGCATGAAGCACTGCAATTGTATATCATTCCTTTTAATAAATCGAGTCGCTTGTACATATTAAAGGCATACATACATCTATTGCTTATAGGTCATGAATCTAATTAGCAACAATATATGACATACATGTGTAGGAACATCCACACAAGTCTTGATTTCAGGGAATTCATTAATAATAACAAATACAACATATGCACCAGCTAATCAAAACAACTATTCTAAAAGTCATCTGTGTACTCACTCTTAACGCTTTTAAACTCTCAAGTTGCATATTAATTACACGGGTTTATAGTCCAGTCAATCTACTCAAATTTTGGGGTCAACCTCAAACAAACTGCAACAAAAACAAATTCACCAGAGCATTTCTATAAAGTCCCCAGAATGACATACTAAAAGTCCAAAAAAATCCAAGTGGTGGAAATATGCTTAATTTGCATAAATCAAATATGGCCACCAATGTCAGGACATTCAGGCGTTT
>JAUTCZ010043943.1:0-12340 GCA_032273805.1 Melanodrymia brightae | reverse complement strand
AGCTCGTGACAAATGAAAATGATTTCACTTGGGATGTAAACTTCATACTACAGGGTAGCTCGTTTAATATCCTCTATGTATGTCACATTATTGTATGCAAAATTGGTCAATTCTGTTATTTTAAACCCAGCATATATTGAAGTTTTAGACTACAGGTTTTAGTCAATTGTTGAGTACTGGCTGTCATTGTATAACGTTGTCACAACTTTACTTATAGACCTATGCTGGTTACAGATCATCTACACTTCACATCATTTATCAGTTATCTGTAAACCAATCGCAGAATATCATCTACTATGGCCTTTTCTCAATGTGCTTAATGTGTTTAACAACTTTAATTTAACTAGATGTTAATTAACATCTATGTGTGCATTGAGGATCAATGTGTTATGTGTACATATGCTAACTGGGAAAAGTAGTCGTCAATGTAGAACTACACCAGGTTAAACATTTTAGTGAATTTTACTACAAACAAATTCTATAAAATAAAAGTTGTTGTATACTAATGTTAATTCAATGTCTCTAAAGACAGTTCTATTTGACATAGAATAAGAAAATTAATCATAACTTAAAGATGATTGAAATAATGGCAAGAAGTGATCAAAACACTATAAAGAGATTTTAGAGAGATAGTTTATTAATAAGCAGTTTAGACCTTAAACCATTCCTGTTACCATTAAACCATTATGCACAGTAAACATTGTTCTGATAATGTGCATGTAAGCTGAACAGACAGACAACAACCATTGTGTTTGATTACGGACATTTGCATTAATTACATAATCAACAAGAGGTTAATGGTTACCCTGCTTCAAAGTGCCATGTTGTTTCAATTGCTAGTCTGAAAACTGAAATTGGTCTTCATGTTAAATATAATGACAGAAACATATACAATGTAATACACATTCATACAGACAAGTGTAAGACAATTTGCAAGTGAATGGGGTCTTTCCTTTCTTATTCTGTTTTTGAAGTGTTAACCTGTGCACCAATATATTAAATAACAAGATTACGTGTCGCACAGTATGGAAGATATGCTCCGGACAAATGTGAAGATCAAACAATATGGAAGATACGCTCCAGTCAAAATTTTCATATAATGCAAAGTTTTTTTTGCAAAAGGTAGGTCACTGCGACCTACTTTGTTGCCAACTTTTGGTATGCGACACATCCCAGGATGTACTAACACAGCAAGTTTAAAGATCCTGTGTTGAGCATTATAGAAGATATGGTGCGGACAAGTTTCTAGGCAGACGGACTGCGCCATTACATAATATGTCCCGAAAATTCTTTTCAGCCGTATAAAAACAATTAAATTATTAAACTGTAGTGCTGTGCCAAGGGATTTGTGAATAATTTAATTTTCAGATATCAACAGTTTCAGAATTTAAATGTTCCATTTTAATTTACAAAATGGGAAGCAAAATAATACAGGTGTATAAAGTTTTGGTAACGAAATTTATGGTGAAACATACCTCAAATTACTAGAACTGTCAACAGTTTGTTTTCTTGCTTTAATTTTTTAATTCTTGATATACTTTTATTTAAGTTCACAGAAAAAAATAGTACCATAGATTTTTGCTAGGATATTAAAAAAAACAATTCTACAAAATAGCTACCAGAATAAATTGGGCATACATGCATGGTTTATACATGATATACTAAGGTATTATTGAAACCATATTACTAGAGACCTGTTGCATGCTAAACTATCAATAACATTGCTATTCAACCACTGTTGAATACCATTACGGATTGCCATGAAACGGCTGACAATATTGGCAAAAATACCAGTAAACTAAAACTTAATATTACAAACGAGGGGTAATAAAAGATAAACTATGTTATACCTGCTTGCTTTTCTTTACGGACTGTCAATATCTCCAAGTTTGACTTTTAACCATGAGACACAGCTTACATCATGTCTTCCTAGAGGAACAAGAGAACTTAGTGGCCGACGAACATCCTCCATGTCCTGGTTAGTCAACTTTTGGCCAGTCATACACTGCAGAATTGTTCGATCCTCTTGGTTTCGTTCTCTACCTTGTGATGTCAGTGGGTCTCGATGTGCACCTACTTGGACCTATGACATACAAAAGTCTTGAACTAAATTCACAACACGAAGTACATGTATGCTTCCAGTTCCACAAATGAAACAAACCACAGCCAACAAGATACTCGAGGATGGGTCCGACCATATTTAACTGTCAGGATGCTTCAGCGTTCAATGTTTGATTGTACGTTATTCAAAAGTAAGAACATGCAACATACCACTGCATAATTTGACATGGTCAATGTTAAAGATTGGCCTATGGGACAATTGAAATTTTGCAGTTTTCATTGCATGGTTTGAGCCATCCCAATCCTGAGTTATTCATAGTAGTTGTTCTGCAATCATCTAGTGTTATTCTTACAGGTTAATCTGCAATCATCTACCATTATTCAGTGGCTTTTCCACAAAATATTTAATATAAATTTATTTTATACCTTTTGTTTTTTAAAGCTGTTTTAACCAAATTTGTGTGTTAAATGAGGTAAATTAAAATACCGTGATAGGAGCAGGTCTGTAACCAGTCAGCGATTGGGCATAGTATTCCCTGGGATCTAAAGTGTCCAGAAAAACATGACCCTGAAAACAAAACAAAATAAACAAACATAAAAATGTTTGTTTTTATATTTGTATACGATTTATGTTAACATTTAGATACTGAGCCATTACAAAGTAATTCATTCAATATTAATAAAAACAATCTAAAAGTAAGGTTGACTGAACAATACGACAAAATGGCAAGTACAAAATCTAAATGGTTCTCATATTTCTGCACTAAACTAAATTTATTATCTTGAATATTTTCAAAATCACTCAAAACCACCTGTGCAGAAAGATGAATAAATTAATACAGGTCTGAAAAATTCATTAAAATTTGAGTTTGGTGTGTTTGACTATCAATGATTTAGAAATAAAAACGTAGAATACATTCTCACACCATATATAAATAACATGTGGTTAAGAGCCCAGCCTCTAAATTTGAGTCTGGATACATCATACGGCATAATAGACATTCACCTTTTTATTAACATATTCTAAGTATTGCTTATGCATTATGCGTTTTCTTCTGTCAGTCTCTGGCCAATTGTAACCATCCATTACTCCAATTATCTCCCTTCGCAGAGGTTCATATACATGATCTGACCATCTCTTGTGTAGAAGTTCCTTTTTACGTAGAGCCAGTAGATCTTCATATCGTAAATATTTGTCAACATCCTATAAAATACGAAACAATATGTACATGTAATAGTTTGTATTAACAATGAATGAAGTAAAATTTAACAACACCCCAGCACGAAAACAAAAAAAGACATCAGCTATTGGGTATTACAACAATGAGAAGAAACGCTGAATTAACGTCTCACAATTGAAAACTTTACACTTGTCTCCCAAATGGCAATAAAAATGTATTAAAATTTTACATCTGTAAATGTAATGGCAAGTTTTTGTTATTGTTTAAATGACAAAAGTTATGCATAATCCAGTTGAATAATAGTGATAGAAATCAATTTTATAAATTTCAATTTAAGTATGTGCTAAGGTACTACCTTTCCTGTTAAATTCAGTAAAAGTGTTAACGTTACTAACCTGATACGCAACTTCAAAAAATTTCAAAGTACACACCCTAAATAAACAATAAATGTTAACATTTTCTTACTTGTACAAATGTTTTTTCAGTTTCTAGCAGGGGACTGTATAGCTTTTTAGCTGTTTTGGACTCGTCATCAGATCTCTCCTGAAATTGACAATGAATTGATTTCAAACTTATTACGTGTATTAATCTGTATCTATCTTGCCTAATACAATGTACATGTACTGTAAAATCACACTTTTTCATGGTGGTTCAATTTTCGTATGATTCATGAGCTAGTGCAGCCAACAAATTTAAGAACACAATGAAAATATAATACATGTACAACCAAACTCTATTATCAACAATAAAAAGCAATACTCAACGAATTCAAGTACCCAACAAAATGTGTTTTTAAGTGAAACCAAACATTAATTTTAAGCACACAAAAATAAAGGATTTCGCAGTAATACATGGTAGTAAAGATAAAACCGGTTTCTTTAATGATACCACTAGCGAACATTGACTAATTAATCATTGGCTGTTGGATGTCAAATGAATATAGTGATTTCAGACACAAACTACTTTTAATAGTTTTATTACAAGCAAGTGTTCTTTTTATATGCACTTTTCCACACTCGGGAACAAATAACACAGCTGCCTTGGATGAACCAGTTGTAGACCAATTTTATTTTTGGAATGTGGAAAGAAAAACAAATTGTCTATTGAGGATCGATCCTGAACAATAATTAATACACAAATGATGATTGTATTTTTCATAGTGTATATTTTTCCTCTTTTCTATACGTTATATTTTATTCAGCCTCTCTTTCCATCTAAGACATTTATTATTTAATACAATGAACTGATTGTTATATAAATTTACCTGTAACTCCTTAACGGTCTTCTCATTTAGCCAGTCCTTGATTTTTATGCTTTGATCAATCAGATTCTTTGAATCAATTTCAGAACCATGATGTCTAGAGTTTGATGAGCCAGAACGACTTCCAATCTTTCGACCACTTCTTGCAATAAACTAAATGAGAGTTTTATATTGTTTCAAGATTAAGTCACTGATTATGTAATTATGTTGATAAATAACAATATTAATAATTATAGCTCTGGAATTTTTCTGAGGGTACACATTCAGTATAATACGAGTCGTCTCCCACGAGGCCCTCTCTGCTCTCTGGTACCATAGGTGTCGGCTGGGGTTCAGATGATCCCCCCACTATCGGACCATAAAGTTAATTATGACTCATTTACATGCTTCTATCCATTTGAACTAAAATTCAAATATGCCTGACTTGTAGACAGTCTAGCTGTCTATACTGCACACCCAGCACAGAAGTTGGTATTAGTACAAGAAGAAACCCGTTACTTATTACTAAACAGCAAGGGATATTTAATATTGGCTCTCTCACATACAGGACAGTACATACCACTGCCTTTGTTAACCAGTAGTCGGTGCAAGTGGTGTACACCTACCCATTGAAACTTGTGGAGCACTCACTAAGGTATAAACTTGTTCAAGTATTATATATAGCATACTGCTTTTATAATATATAAATTATTATTATAATTATAGAGATCTTACTCGTCTGTACACAAGATCTTGTTCGGTTGGTTCCCATCCATTCTTTGCTGGATCATTCGCGTGCATTTGTACATTGCCTCCTAACTGTTTGACACACAGCATGGACGTCATATTCTTCAAGTGTTTCTTTTGCTATTTAGTGCAAACTATAAAACAAAATTACAATAAATATATCGCTTCAAACGAAGTACACATTGGCAAGGTGTTATTGATGTTCGCCATTATTGTATACTAATGACGTCACGTAGAAACAGGAAGCTACGGTGGTCAGGCAGGGACCAGTCATTATTTAAAACTACTAGCGGTAACATCTCAGCTTTTTCCGTGTCTGCAAAGAGCGGGTACGCAAACAGCCGAGAAATGGCTAGAAAAACTATGTAACGGCTATAACAATGAACTAGTTTTGTTTTTGTAGAGCCTGTTTTATATTAAAAAAATAGATTGTCAACTTTCAAACTACCAAAAGGAAAAGTCCCTGAAATGTTTGTTATTAAGGGGACATAACTCTAAATCGTTAATACGCAATTATTAGCCAGTGTAAATATCTTCATGTGATTTCAAGTCAAATGAATTAGCCTGTTCACACACAGACAATTATTATTTTGGTAAAATACTACATGGTTGTGCAGTAGTGAAATTTAAATTAATTTAATTCATGCATTTATAAAGGGGTGCGACAATTTACCCAATTATTGGAGCGGGGGTATCTCGGCGCGAGAGGCGAGTCCTGAGCCTGAGACTGAGCCTGAGCGTCCGCTTGAGGGTTAATGGATCGATCTTCGTCAGTGGACCTGTTGAGTTATTTCTCTCTTTTTCAAACAGTGGTTCATGACTGGTCAATTAAAGGCTGTGGTGTATTCTATCCTGTTTGGCAAACTACATAAAAGATCCCTTGCTGTTATTTGAAGAGTAGCCTATGTGATGGCAGCAGGTTTCCAATATGATCAAGTGTAGATATGACTGCTGATTAATATTAATCAATGTGTTCCAATGGTGTCGTTAAATTAACAAATATTATCTTTTATCTTTGGACCAATATACTCCCTAAGAGCACCGACATCACAGTAACATTAATATCGCAGCATTTACAAAACGGTTGCTACCAGTAAGCAGTACCACCTGGTTGTCATTATAATTATGTATGCAAATCTAAACATAGAAGCCTTTCAACATATCCAAGGCATGAATTTTGAAGACGTGTAATTTTTTTGGTTAGATAATTGAGTGTTTTGTATTTTCTCATAAAATCAAGAAACTCAAGACAACCGAAGACCGAATAATTCTCTGTAAAGCTATTTTTTATATTTATATATTCATTTTTTATTATTTGGATATTTAATATTTAATTTTTTATTCTCATTGGCTGTTTAAAATAGCTTTACAGAGACAGAATTATTCGGTCTAGATAAGACAACCCCAGTGTCAATGTTTACACAATGCAATGGCAGTTGCATAAAACAATCACTTTTAAATCCAAATATTACCATGGGTCATCCGATTATGTATAATAAAACTGAATGTATATCATCATACAATTAATATGGTACTACAGTGAAACCCCTCTAAATCGGAGCCTCAGTAAACCGGAATTCCCTCTAAACCGAACATATTTCAAAGTCCCAAACAGCCTTATGACTTATGTGCTGTATTTAAACCTCAATAAACCGAACACCCCTCTAAACCGAACATTTTACTCGGTCCAAAGGGTGTTCAGTTTAGAGGGGTTTCACTGTATTTTAAAACTTCCACCAAGTTATAATGTATGGTAAAAGATAAAGATAAATATTAATCATCCAATTTTAATTTATGTTTTGGTTTACAGTTTTTTTGCTGTTTGTTCCGCCCAACAGGAACGCATGAATATGACAACTATAATATGATACTGAATAGTGTTACTCTTATCACTATGCATTCCATTCCATACCACAATTACCTCCCCTTTGGTGGTTGGAAACATAGGCCACTATTCACTAATTTCGTTCCAGTTGATTCATATTTTTTTGTTCTGTGTTGCTCTATTTTATGAAACAATGTTAATAAATTAAAAAATTCTTCAATTTTGTATTGTGTAGATATTATAAACTTATTTGTTGTGTACAGCTTGCATCACTTCATCGTCACATGATTGTGCACTGTCTGTGTCAAAATGGTCACCTTTAACATTATTATTTGTTACACAGGGTTAAACAGGCTTGTGAGATTACATTTAGATTCTTATGTGAAAATGTTCTATCACATAAATGATTGGTCAACTGATTGATGTTGATATCAACGTAAGTTGATTAAATCATGTTTATATCCGGTAGTTAAGATCTTTTAGATATGCTGATAGGTTACTGCTAGAAGTCCAATAGTCGAAATGTTCTAAAACAATTTTATCTGTGTCAGGTGATAGGTCCTGTTTTTTCTAAGCTTTCTCTTGTGTGTATGGCATATACAATTTTAATGTTCTAATATCACGACTCATCGAAGCTTACAACAAAGATAAAATAGTAACATTTATTTTTTGGTACAGAAAATTCTGACAAGGTTTGACTTGGAGGCTTCACTATCATGCCAGTTTTCCAAAGGAATGGTATAATTTCGGTCACCCAAATGATTTTAAAGATCTTCACTAGAATTTGTGGTGTTTGTCTTTCCTCTGCTTTTATTATTTCTGAAGTTATGCATCCATGCCTAGTACTTTCCCATTCGTCATTCATGTAGCTTTGATGAGATTCTTGACTTCTTCAATTGGTGGATCAATGATAATTTCAATATATTGGTCTGCTTTTTAAATTTCTGGTACCGGTAGGTTGTTTGGATCTGTTATGTTTAATAGACATGTATTTTGAAAGTAACTTTTCCACCTAGCTAGTTTGTCTGACTGGTTATGATATTTCCATTCATATCCTTCATGGGTAGGTCATTATGGTTGTTTCCTTCCCTCAGTCTTGGTGATTGTGTAGAGTATTTTTTAATCCTGTCGTTGTGCAGCTTCCTCTGCCTGATCTGCCAGACTCTCTATATGCTTTCTTGTCATGCTTTCGTAACTTCCACCTCCTCAATGGTCCCGTTGCATTATTTCCCATTCCAACCAATGATCCACGACTGGCCTATCAAAGACTGGTGTGTGCTATCCTGCCTGTGGGAAAGTGCACATAAAAGATCTCTTACTGTTATTCGAAGAAGAGTAGCCTATGTGGCGGCAACAGGTTTCTTCTGTGACCAAGTATCTGACATCCAATTACTACTGATTTATAATCAACGTGTTCCAGTGTTGTTGTTAAACAAACAAACTTTAATCTTAACTTCCTTGTCCAGCTTAAAGTATTTTGTCTTCTGATGATCTTCGAGACTCTGTGAAGTAGGAGCATTCATTTTTCCGTTTGTTTTCTTACTTTCAGCTATTTTTTATAAGTATTTTTATCATACCCCATCCTCCACCCCCTTCCCCCTCAAAATACTGGCCTGGTGTAATAGTTAACAAGTTTACTAATGCAGCTGACTAATGACATTATTTTATTGTGACAAGGTCTGTTAGTGGTAACTAAATTATATATAATACAATTTATTATTTGTTATTCTGGTCTGGCATTAGCATTGATTTGTAAAATCTTTTACATTCAATTCCACACCTGACCTGAATCAAAGGGTTACGGGACGGTACATAGATGTACATGTAATTATAAATGCTTGGACAATCCAAATAACGTTAAGATTAAGTTTGACCATCTCCCAGTCCTAATCATAAAAAAACATTGATTGACTGTGGACTAATGATTTTACCTCAAAACCAGTTGAATATTGCTTTTATCGCTCTCCCACTTCCGAACATTGGTTGGATTGTAAACCACATCAGTATTTATGCACGATCCCTTACCTGCAACAGTAATAATAATAATAATAATGTATTTATCATTTATCACCAAGCACAGTTGTCCATTCTCAACTTGTTTTATTGTCTCTAATCAGTGTACCTTAAAGTTATCTGCAGGCATTCATGCAAATAATAATGCCCATTCATTCTTCTATTTAGGGACTATTGTGTTACAGTATTGGATTTGGTATCTTAAAGTATCTTAAATCAGTAGCTGTGTTTGGCAACAGTGTTAACATGGACTCGTTGGTTGGGTGCACTGTTGTGCTTAACGCTCTGTTTACCAGGCTTTGTTTGTCAGTCTAATGAGCCAGTCTTTTCATTACTTTGTGCCTGTATGTGAACTATAATAATTATAACGTATTTGGATCTGTAGTTTTATATTGTTACCAGTGTATCAAGAGTTGGTGTGTTATACACAACATATTTCACTTTATATTTAAATATAAATATAAGTGCATTTAAAAAAAATTTAAATTAAAAATATTCTCTTAACGTGCAAAATGGCAGACTTGGATCTTCAAAAAAATCCTACATACAAAATTCAAGGAGTTCCGGTGAGTTTTATTTTGATATAATTATAGAATTATACTATCACTTCAGGTTTTAATGAATAATGTCAAAAAAACCTGCATATTATTGTTAATAAACTAAAATATAATCAACATCTTTAGACAAGTTATTTTTATAATATGAAGTTTATTTTTTAAATATTAGAATTTATATTGAATATTTCAAAATATATTTAAGATTCTACATGTATATGTACACTAATCTCCAAATATCACATAATTGTAGTCAACCCTCCTGTTTTCTACAAGAGTCTCCTGTTTTTTCATCATTCCTCCTTTTCTCCTGCACAGGAGGAATTTTCTTCTGTAAAATTACAATTTTCTAAGAATACCTAAATTCCTATCTACCTTTTATTTGCCCACTTTGAATGATTTCAGTTTCTGATATCATGATTTGTAATCCACTGAAGTGTTTTGAGTGCAAGTTTTTTTAATCATTGTTTGCCGAAGTAAGAATTGTAGGATATTTGGAGTCATAAAATGGTGTTTTATTCTCATTTTACATGTTTTGTTGTCTACAAAACATATCTAAATCAATGTTTTCAGTCTTAATTTATTTTGTAATATGAATCTCCTGTTTTTTGGTCTAATCTCCTGTTTTTTAGAACCCTGTCTCCTTTTATGCCAGGGTTCAAGGTTGACAGGTCTGGTTAAGCACCACCATGCCTGATTACAAATTATAGAAAATTGTTTGCATTATCCTACCTGTCTGGATGAACATCCACTTTTCTAAACTGTCTTTTTCTCTGAACACCTCTGTAATGTTTGTTATGTCCTGGCTTCCTCCGACAAACTTTCGGTTTCATTTCTTCTGACTCATTTCCAATGTTCCTGAGATCTGAGAAATATGAATGTAGAGTGTTTGGAAAAATGGAAGTGTTTTTTGGATGGTTACTACTGTCATGATAGGCAATGCAGTCTGGTTTTCGTTTCCCATGAATAGAATCTTGGACTGTTGCTGCAAGAGATCGTTCAAACAGAACAAGCCTAAATGGCAGTTCAGGGATCTTATCAAATAACATGTTAGGTTCACACTTGTCAAATGTCGCATGGAAGTTCGGTCTATTAATTGTGTATATCACTTCGTCGGGAATTAACCATCTCTTTCGTTTGTTTAATGAATAAATGATATCGGATTGTGTAGAGAACCTATTCCAATGAGAGTGATGGGCTTGCATCCCACCATCATCCATATATTCACTTAATAGTTCATTCATGTCTTCGTTTTCATCATCACCTGTGACAAGCGTGTCATGACTTAAATGGTACTTTATGATGCCATGATCTGTAGTGTGTTTTGGTCGGATAAAGCCATTGTAGAAGCTTGGTCTCATTGTGTTTCCGCTGTTTACAGCACAGTTGGACTTCTTCAACACCATCTTGGAATAATTAACACCTGCTTTTAGACTGTGACGTGACTGGTAACGGCTACTGATGTCACAACGTAGCAAGCTGAAAGAGAAATATTAAACAAAAAATTTGTTTATTTTATCACCATAATACATGTAGTAATATGTATTGTGTATGCAAGCAAACAGGTATTCATAGTAAGTCGATTCGATGGATGGATGTGTGGAGGGATGGATGGACATGCAGATGGATGGATGGATGAATAGATGGATGAATGGATTGATGAATGGATGGATGGATGGATGGATGGATGGATGGGCATACCTGTAGATGAATGGATGGACAGATGGATGGATGGACATACAGATGGATGAATGGATGGATGGATGGATGGTCATACCTGTAGATGAATGGATGGATGGACATACAGATGGATGGATGAATGGATGGATGGATGGTCATACCTGTAGATGAATGGATGGATGGATGGATGGATGGACATACAGATGGATGAATGGATGGATGGTCATACCTGTAGATGAATGGATGGATGGATGGATGGACATACAGATGGATGAATGGATGGATGGATGGGCATACCTGTAGATGAATGGATGGATGGACATACAGATAGATGAATGGATGGATGGATGGGCATACATGTAGATGAATGGATGGATGGACATACAGATGGATGGATGGATGGAAGGATGGGCATACCTGTAGATTAATGGATGGATGGATGGATGGACATACAGATGGATGAATGGATGGATGGATGGATGGGTATACCTGTAGATGAATGGATGGATGGATGGATGGACATACAGATAGATGAATGGATGGATGGATGAATGGATGGATGAATGGATGGATGGATGGATGGATGGACATACAAATAGATGAATGAATGGATGGATGGATGGGCATACCTGTTGATGAATGGATGGATGGATGGACATACAGATGGACATACAGATGGATGGATGAATGGATGGATGGATGGATGGATGGATGGATGGATGGATGGATGGATGGATGGATGGACATACAAATGGACATACAAATGGATGAATGGATGGATGGATGGATGGGCATACCTGTAGATGAATGGATGGATGGATGGATAGATGGATGGATGGATGGACATAAAAATGGATAGATGGATGGATGGACATAAAGATGGATTAATGGATGGATGGGCATACAGATGAATGAATGGATAGATGGATGGATGGACATAGATGGATGGATGGATGAATGGGTGGATGGATGGATGGATGGATGGATGGATGGATGGATGGATGGATGGATGGATGGATGGATGGATGGATGGATGGAT
>JAUTCZ010043932.1:0-12341 GCA_032273805.1 Melanodrymia brightae | reverse complement strand
ATCGAAACGTAAAGTTTGTTTTATTTAACGACGCCACTAGAAACACATCGATTATAAATTAGCGGTTCTTGGACGTCAGACGCATGGTTATATTGACACATGGTCTCAGAGGAAACCCGCTTCATCGGCTACTCTTACCGAAAAACAGAAAGTTTTTTTTTATGTGCCCTATCCCATAGACAGGATAGCACACACCACGGAATTTGATAAACCAGTCGTGTACCACAGGCTGGAACGAAAAATAGCCCATAAACATGTTTTGCGCTGTGGAGGATCGATCCCTCAACCTCTCCCTCCACAGGCGGACATTCTACCTCTGGAGACTGTGAAGGAGAGACAAAGGCACGGATAATGTATCATAATTATTATGTATATGTTTATGCACTTTAATTTTGAATTATTTATAATTATGTTAGTCTGTCATAATTACCTCTTTAATGGCGTGTGCACCTTTTGTTCTATAATCCATTGATGCAAACAGCTGTGTACACACTTCATGTCCAGGTGAGCCTTTTATAAAACTGTCTGTGTGTTTCTCTATAATGATTTGTGGTAACATATGCACGAATACTAAATTATTAAATAATACTTGTAAATTACTGAATGCTACTATGAAAACATTTACGCCTCTGCGTTAATCTGTGTATATATTTATTATTTAGCTGTTTTACCTACCATATTGCACATACTATGTGCTCATGTATGTCTTGAATGTGATCTGAGTGTAAATAAAGATCTGTTCTGTTCTGTAAATAGCAGGAATACATAATCATTCGTTTTAAGTTGACGTATTAGAGCTGTACCAGATTAATCATTACCGCCTGAATTCCGCGGCCAAATAGTTTTAATTCTGCGGTAAAATTAGATATATTCTGTAGTAGAGTTTGAGGAATTCTGCGGCATATTCTGCAACATGTTATTATATAATAATTATTATAAACTAATTTTTTTTATAGCACTTAAAAATATTATTACCTCCAAACAATTAATAAAATAATATCAATTGATTGGAGGTAATAATATTATTTTAATATAATTATTATAAATACTGTATATGAATCCTATTTCGTATTTGTGGAACTTGTCTTCGGCGGTTTCCGTAAACTAAATGTAAGGTACAACGAGCCAAAAAACTTCAGTTTATCTCTGCAAATTTCACGTTTATATTGCAAGCACTGCGATGTTAAATAAAATTCCATGGCGTAAAATTACGAATTCTGCACCTGTTTAGCATGAAAATAGATTTTCCGCGGACGAACAACTATTCTGCAGTGTGGGGGAAATTCTACAAATGTTTCCGTGTCCGCGTAATCGCGGAATTCAGGGGGAGTGATTAATAGAATCTATCACCGTTGTGAGGTATAGATAAGGCAATTCCAACCCAAGGGAGAAAATGTGTTTAGGTGTCTACAAAAACATTTTCTCCCGCGGGTTGGAATTTCCTTATCTATACTGAACAAAATGGTGCTTGATTCTTTTTCTTGCTAATTTAACTACAACTGTAACACGATTGTACACAAAAGTGTTGTGACCTATTCGTAAACATGGCGCCTACTATCCCCGTTAATAATACGCGCAAAAATATAATCCCTAAGATAAAAAGACGTAAACACGTAATAACCATAAGATATAAATGTGAAAATATGCATAGATTTCTCAAATATTAAATGTGAAAAATAATACAACATGAATTGGAAACTTTGCTAATAAATAATTATATTACAAGAAAATAATAAACATCGGTGATGCGTATCAACAACCCATAACTGGCGTATGTAGAAATCGTCTGGACCTGTGGGTCTGGACAGATTTATCTAGCACCTCTTAAAATCAGTCCAGTGGGCAAGAAAAACCCAGATAACATACAGGCTCCGTGCTTATTTATAAACGTTTCAAAGACTAGACTTTAGACTTTAACTTAAGATTCAGACTTTAATAATAAAAAAACAGTGCTTATAAAATATTTAAAGTATCCCATTGACCAGACTTTAAAATAGAAAATGGTATACCATTGTAGATGTACCAGTATTTCAGTATTTAAAATAGTGCCGATATTCCGCTTTTAACTTCACTGCTGTCAATAAAAGTGCAACAAGAAATCTCAGGTCCAGTCATGGTACGAAACATGATTACTGGACAGAGAGAGATCTATTAAAGATAACAGCTGCCCGTCAAGTATATGGGCATATTATAATTTTGAAATAACATACTACAGTATTGTATTTAACCGGAGCGGGACGTAGTCTAGAGGTAAAATATCTGCCTGTGGCGGGATGGGGCGAGGGATCGATCATTCATAGCACAAAACATTTTATGGGCAATTTTCCGTTCCAGCCAGTGGTACACGACTGATTTATCAAATTCCGTGGTGTGTGCTATCCTGTCTATGAGATAGTGCACATAAAATACCCCTTGTTGTTTTTCGGTAAGAGTAGCCGATGAAGCAGCGACAGCGGGTTTCCTCTGTGACCATGTGTCTGACGTCCAATAACCGCTAATTTATAATCGTGGAGTTTCTAGTGGCGTCGTTAAATAAAACAAATTTTTGTTTTTTCAAAAGTTTATTCCATGTATAAGCAACCAAACGGAGCGTGTGAACGAACCTATATGACGTGAGTACGGTAATTACATTCAAACTCACTCACGGACGCATTCACTTGATATTGGAAAGCTTGACAACCAATTCTATATAAAACTTGATTACATAGATTTTGTGCACATTTGTTTTGAGAACACTGCATTTCCTCCGTTGTACTGTTTGCCAAAGGCAGATGTGTTTGTAGACAAAAGTGACATACCCACGTAAATTATTGAAAGCCCTCTTGCCTACCTATATATAGATTTAGTTGTGTTTTTTGTTACCAACCTCATGCCTTTTGTCACTATAATTATAGACTAACTCTACAACATGATCATATGTATACCATACATACATACATGCTCTCAACTGACATGCTAGGATATTAATGGAATATGTATTTACGAGAGAATTATACAATGCCATACATAGAGTTCAAGAGAGTAAGAGAGAGAGAGAGAGAGAGAGAGAGAGAGAGAGAGAGAGAGAGGGGGGGGAGAGATAGGGAGAGAGAGAGAGAGAGAGAGAGAGAGAGGGAGATAAAGGAATGCAAGATGTGCCTAAGAAAAAAATATGAAAAAAGGCCAAAAATCAGCTGTAAAGAAGTTTTTTAATAACAAAGTGGTCGATTTTCTTTGTACATAGTGCTTAATACGACAATCCAAATAACCTTGTGGTAACCAAGGAACGTTGAATGACTGCACGGTTATTTATTTGCTTACGTTTTTACCTCAATCAGTAAACAATGCCCGGACAGGGGGTCCAGAGAACCGTAATACACACTGCACCATTAGACGGCGTTTTAACAGCCAGTCTGATTATAGTACTTCAACGAGATGGTAAACACAATATGTACGAGGCTGAATGACAGCTACGTGACACCGAGGTGACACCGAGTGGTGTGGAACCAAAATGTGTATAGCAACACGAAGCTTTATACCTATCACACAAAACAGTTATAGATAACATATGTTTGTTTAACGAGACCACTAGAGTGGGCCCACATTGATTAATTTAATCATCGACTATCGAATGTCAAACGCACGTTTAATTTGCTCGTGGTCTAAGGAAGGAGGCTTCTGTCATAACATAGGCGTCTATTTTATTAAAATCAGTACCAAAGAATCCGTTGTATGCACTTTTTTCTACAGACAAGATATCACATTATTATCTTTGGTGTATCCCTCGACCGTAGACATATACTGCAAGCGACCACTCTAACCACTGATCTAGGTTCCGCTCACCTGCTCACCATTGTCAAGTCTTTTGCTTTGCATATTTTATATAATTCTAAATATATCCATGCAATGTAATATTTTCGTTTGTACGCCGTGTGTAAACAGGCATGTCCAGTCCACTTCAGCCTGGGGTAAAAGCTCTTAAACCCACCGCAGACAATGGACTTTTTACCAGAAACATTGTAGACATTCAGAAGCTATTTGACATGTTCAATTGTATTGAGTGATGAATGAAAATTATAAAAATTAATTGTAATGCTAGGAGCAAGCAGCCCTCTAGCAGTACGTATCGTTCATCCAAACCATACACCCACTGACATCAAGTTAAACGTATGGCTAGCGAATCTTCCAAAAACTTTTGTCCCTGAAAATTGTCGATTTCTGAGTTGTGTACATGTAAGTTATGAAAGCTTTACAGCCTATGGCGTTTGAATCTATGAGCTCAGAAACATCCATATCTCATATTGAAAAGCCAAAGCCACATTAAAAGTACGTATAGTAAGTTTACGATAATAAATCAAGCACCGTTATTGCTTCAGTGCAGTGTAGCATCTCTCCTCAGAAATATTATGCATTAATACTACAACAGTTTGCGTCACCTTGCCAATGTTTGAAATAATAGGCTGAATTGTCTACGCTCTGTTTCACCACGTTTATTCTTTTGAATGGACTTACTGATTTTTATATAATTCCAGATTAGCACGAGCCGATTGTAATCTTAGAATGCGTTTCGTCTAGGAAGTATACAATACTAGCATTGAAACTGCCAGAGGTAAGCTATTTCAAATAAATGTACCACGTGTAGGTAGGCATAAGTGTGTTTAGGGCAAGCCACAACACTAAAGCTTAAGGTTACTACACTTTTTGTAAAATGTAATGTGCTTTTTTATCACATCCAAGAGCGGGGTGTAGCTCAGAGGTAGAGCGTCCGCCTGTGGTTCGATAGGTAGATAGATCCTCCTCAGTGGACCCATTGGGTTTTTCCCCGACTGTTCCATCAAAGGCCGTACGGTGTGTTATCCTACCTGTTAGAAATTTACTTTTTTATTAAAACAATCTATTATGTGTGTGTTTTGAATAGTTACATAACGCTTCTCGTCGCTAAGTCAATAACACTGCACCAACCCACCTAACCTCACACATAAAAGGCAAATGTAGCGGAGCTTCCGGGTTTCAAAATATTGGTCACATCTTTTAATGCTGACAGGGCTGTGGCCAACACGGTTCACGGATATTACTTAATGCCCATACACATCCTTTTTGTAAGAGAAATTCAATATAATCAACATATGCACATTTAAAAATAAACAACAAATATATGAGACGTTAAATACTTCCCCTTTAAAAAAATGTCTATCTATTTAGCATTTCCTGACTTTGGTCACACAGCGGTTGCAATAGGCTACAGCTCAAAACAAACATGACGCGTTACTTCAAAATACTATTATATAATAAAGTATTTTATCAATGACCTAATAATTTGTGATATCTCCAACGACATAATAGCATTATTGCTTAAAAATACTTAACAAAGAGTGATAATTGAAAAATATGTCTTGAAAAATGGCGTCATTCTTTTGCTCAGCAACTCGTAACCTCAGAACGTCGCATAGGCATGTGACGTCATAATGATGTCACCCACGTGTCCTACCGGATTTCCAACCTCCATTGAGTCTGCCTGGTCTAGACCAATAACAAATGGAACTCAAACCGGCATCAACAAGACGCAGACAACTTTCAAATTTAGTTCCTTTTCAATGGAAAATCAAAACAAAATTTGGGGTGTGTTTAAAACTGTTATAAAGACCAGCGATAGGGAATCGTAAGTATTGACCAGAAAAGATAACATATCCGTGTTGCCTATCCGAGAACACGTTGTATCTGATAACATTGGCACGAAAACCAAAGGTAAAAAAGGTTCTAGCCAGAGTGATTTAATTATTAGTTGCCACGATTGCGTGCTGGGAGTGTGTTTACTCCGCCTGACACTATTCCTCGGGGATTCATTGCAAGCAGACGATCACGGGGGTTCGTACTAACATTACACCTCCTATAGCTTCTTTATATACATGTGGACAGAAACAGTGCAACTACTTAAGATTAATTCGTTTACATCAGACAATGCAGGCGTTTTCTATAGGCTAGACATGCCTTAACGGAAATAGTATAATTATGAAACTATACTAAACAATGTCACCAACGATATTGTAAGTGTGGATTTACAAACTTGTAAGAGAAACCAAACCGTGCAATGAAACTGGTGGTGATATGACGAAACAAGTTTGACTTTTGCGTGAACGACAATCGCAAATCATTGGTGGATTATCAATACCCGTTTGATTGGCGATAATACGCTAATATCATTACTTCATATCTGTGAACCATAAACTGCTCGGGTCACTCCCCAATAAGTTATAGATCGACTGTAGCGTTCGGCGCTCTGAATGGAGCTATTCAGTAACGTTTAACATGCAGAAGGAAAGTATGCGTCGTTTGTTAATCTTGCCATAATGAATTCCTATCGTGCGATATGACTGGAAAGTGTTATAAAAGATACTGTTTAACACGATCAACAACAATGAATTCCTTGCAATGTGTTACTTGCTTTTACTGCAGAGTTATTGAATATTTCCAAAGTGAGTTAATAACGCGTCCCAATGCCTGCTAGACAGAACGGATTAGACCTCCGGCGACTGAATATAGTCAGGCGCAGAGGGGACACGTCAGGCAGGTACGCGAACGCTGCAAAACCACAATGGATGAGGACATTAGAGAATAAGTATGATAAGCTACACAGAAAGATTTTACTGTCAGCGCGCCTGAACGACATTCGCACGCATAATGTCCGTGCTCGGATTCCCAGAGATGGAGTCAATTCTAGAGAACGCACAATCACATACTCCAGTAACATTACATCAAGAAATATTGCTGATATCGTCAATTCTGAGGAGTTTTGTAAGAACAACAGCAATGTGAATTTAGGCAAGTTTATAGATGTGACAAAAACGATCTCTAATACACGTTATACTGACGTTGAGGATGATGTTTGTTCTACATCTGTAAGTGAGGGTCACAAAACGTCGTCGATTGACCCTGTTCCAAGTATGTTGAGATTAAAGAAGAACGCTAAGCAACCTAAAGTGTTTTCTCGTCACCCACAGACTAAGCTATCTATCAATGTAAACACGACACACTGCAGGGAAAGATACTTTACATCCAGGTCGTGTCCAGCCGCCATTCAGACTTCCAAACAGATGAGGCCACCATCGCGTTTATCACCGATCGGAACTAACGAAAGGGGTTTGCAGGGTTTCAGACCCCTCAAAACGTTTGCAAAAATGTCCTCCGAGGCGCAACACGCAGTATCTGAAACATTGATAGAAATGGGTGCTAAAAGATTAAACGGTATGACTACAGAAAGCCCTAGTCCGGTCAGTCCAAGAGATAATATATTCCAGTCCAACGGACCTCCGCTAAAAGAAAGACATTGCACGAAAATAAACAATAGATTTATTCACGATTGTGATCAACACAATAGGGGATTCGGTGAGTTGAGTCCCATTAACAGGGGCCGCCACCATGCGGCGGTGTCTAATGTATCCGGGTGTAGTAACATTAGCAGGGACCGCCACCAAGCGGCGGCGTCTAATGTGTCCGTGTGTAGTTCTGATTTCACTGAACATTCTAACCGCATGCAGCTGCCACAGCTTCTGGTGCGCTCTTCACGTCTTCCAGGGACAGGCTGCATTGAGAACCTTGAAACAGTTCGTCTCAGAGTGCCTGCGATGGGAAAGTATGACATTAAAATGTTTCGTGAGCCCACTTTTCAAATAACTGCACCAGACTTCGACATTCGTTTTAGGGATGTCATTATATCAGAACGTCGCGGTTCGTACACACCGCCATTGGAGATCAAGGAAAAGGCTATTGAAAAGTGTCAAGAGTGGTTGAAAAAATATGTATAGTAGCATGTCCCCCACCAAGTGACGCCCATGTATAGTAGTACAATCTACTATTTCGTAACACCACTTTCGGTTCAGTATTATTATTACTATATAGTAGTACGAACCGGTCAGACTAGTCTAAAACACTGTGATATATTATATACATGTAGGCCTAGTTCAGTTAGTTATTCATTTGTTGTGTATTTTGCATGGATCTATTTTCTAACTACGGAGTCGATTCGATTTCATATCGCCGTGTAAATATGTTTCGTGTTTATGTTTCGGAAGTGATTCCGTGTCTGTTACAGTGTTGACAATGTGTGTGCGAGTATGAGGAACTGTTATGTTCAAGATATTCAATCATTGTATGAAATTCGTTGTGGAATCTGTGTAATTGACCGTGTGTCCTTGCCATTTAAATTCATTCTTTTACCATTTATTTTGTTCCCACAAAATATTTTGATTACATTCCTTTATTTATAGAGGCTTCCTACTGACCCACAATGCATCGCATAATTATGTTACAGTAATAATTTATGTATATCAGGAATTATTTATAATTAATGAAAGTTTCAGTATTTATATGAAATCAATGTCTGAAGAACTTGAATAATAATTGTAAAATATCAGTAAAACTGTTTATGCATATATATAATGAAATAAATTAGATACTGGAATATATTTTTATCAATACTTTAGTTAAGCCATTGGAATTTTGTTGTTTATATATAATTATAATAGTAAGCCTAACTATAAGTCTAAATAATACTCTAGTCTATACCCATTTAAAGCGTCTTTGATTTGAATTTGACTGAGTTTGGATTTGTGGGTAGATATGCATATTATAACACTACTGGGATTGTTTAGATTCGGCTTCTGATGTCTTAAAGGGGATTAGTCATCGTTTTGGCGTGAAAGGTACACTCACGTGACGAGGCAACTAAATTTTATGTTAATAGAAGCGAAAACGCTGTCCTTGTTTATCTAGATAACAGCTTACATTTATTATATGATTCTAAATATCTAAATAAAATCAAAATGTCATAATTTTTTCTTACACGGCGTGTACGAATACCTCGCCAAAACAATTCGAACAGTTCATTTGACTGTAGGTGCAACAAACCGAACCGCTTACAGACAAAATCAGGGACCGATTCCCTTTCAGTCCATTGCGAGCATGCACGCATCAACGCAGACGATTTTAAAATCGGATTTACAAGTAAGGCACGCAGAAAGGTCGCATACATATTTCATGTGTATATTGTCGGTGTACACCTACCAGAACGAACAAAACTCGACATATTTTGGACCAAAACATTGAGTCTCTACTACACAATAAAAGTCAATGGAACTAATTATCAATGATTTATACTAAGCATGGCATGGCATGGCATGGCATGGCATGGCGGAGCCGGGTGTTTCACTGTTTAATGATTGATAGTGTTGTTTACTCGATCAAAGTATACCAGTATACCGGGAAATGATCCGCATCGACTGTCAACACAATAACATTTTAATAACCTTATCCTATCTAATAGAAGTATGTGACTAGTATCCTCCACCAAACCCTCTACAAACAATTTTGTTTATGATGTATAAAAACATTTAACGATAACTTTTCCTGTGGTGCCATTTTTGTGAGCGTCTGTACGTGTTTCATTTTGTATTTATTAGCTTGGTTCTTCACCTAATATAACTTCAAGGGCCGCCATTCAATTACGTTAAATTTAGACATCAATGTGTAGGTCTAATTGTCCACTTATGCTAAATTCTTCACTCTTTTTTTTTGTATGTAACGCCTTCTTCACAATGATTGCACAGTTAACTCATATAGTTCGACAGTCAAATGGTTTCTTCAGTGGACCTGAAAATGTTGGCCTGATTTGTGTAGTCTATGGTGCTCATTTTAGAATCTGCCTGACGAACCGTCGTTTGAAAAAATCAAGATGGCATCCCAGATATGCAATTTCATCTTATTGACGATAATTACTATCTTAATATTCAACCTAGGATCATTATTTTGGTGTCTATTCATAAGTTTTGTGGTTCAGGGAATGTTAACTTTAATCAATGCAAATGCTCCATTAGCCAGAACTATGTTACAAATAGCATTGATTAGATGCGTAAGTACGGTGGCACTCGTCTCCAAACTCCGGACTGTATCTTGCTTCAAATTAAACGTAGCATGGTGGTTTTGATGTGTAGTCATAGACTCATATGATTGGTTGGTCAAGACATCTTTTTAAACCATTTACATATTTGGTCGATGTTGCGTCACACCAGATGCTGTCGTACTTCTTATACGAGAGGTACTGTATTTATTATTAATAATATATGTTACATACGTTACATGGAGTCTGGAGACACTCCAAGCAAAGACAACACATGATACATGAATATGGTATGTGAAAATGTTGTATACTTGATACATGAATGTGGTTTGTGAAAATGTTGTATAAAGAGATAAGATAAAAAGATATGTACACTGATCGTATATTTGTGATGCATAAAAACATGTAATAAATTATACTTTACCGAAGATAAAATGGGACTGACTTTTTTGTAATGTTAGTTACCAAACTGAGTCTATGTATTTATTTGGCTTTTCAAGTCTTGACATCATTACTGACATGTTCCGGCGGATCCGGGAGGAGGTAGCGCGGTGATCTTGCCCCCACCTACACCCCTAACCACTTGTTAGACATATTGGCGAAAATATATGTACGTTATTTTTACGATATATTAATAATTTTCAACGACCCCCACCCCACATAATACCTATAAGCCCAAACATTTAAGGCCCCTTTACACAGAGCTGCGACCTTTGTGCTACCTTTGAGCGACCAAAACATGGCCAGGACGCTCAATGGTCGCCTAAACCCAGAAAATCATGTTTCTATGTAACTGCTCCAGCGATCCTTGTGCCTCCCTTGAGGCAGAAGCATTGCTCAGATTAACGAGAAAAATTGCAGCAGAACGCATCAATTACCTGGCGACCATTGGGCGACCATTGGGCGACCACTGTGCCTCCATTCTGTAACCACAGCAATGCTTGTGCCTCCTTTCTGCCTCATTTGAGCCAGCTTTGAGCAACCAACCTCCTCGGCGACCTTTGTGCGACTATTTTGAACATGTTCAAAAGTTTACGGCGACCATGGCGTCCATGGCGATGTCTGAACCTCCTGTGTACCACCTTTGACCGACCTAGGCAACCATTCTGCCTCCTTTGAACCTCCAACGGCGACCCGACACATTTTATGGTCGCACAAGGGAGGCACAAAGGTCGCCATCCTGTGTAGATGCCCCTTTAGATCCTATCAGTACCAGTCCGGGTTGATCCAACTAAATGTATGAGTGCAATCCTGAACTTTGTAATCTCAATAACCTTGGCTGTATCGATACATAATTATAATACACTGTATACATTAGTCTATAAAATAACACCAGCGATATTTATTTCAAACTTCCGATATCTCGAACTTACTGGTCCGGTTTCTTTAACTTCGATATAATTCGTCGTTTTAAAAAATCAATTTAATTCAGCGCTGTATCGAATTAAAACATTTTTTTTAAAGTTTTAGATCTGATTTAATGAAAAGTCTATTGAACTGAGTCGTAAATCTAGTTCATTCAGTCTGAACCTAAAGTTATTCACCTGAAGTTCAAAGAAGTTCAATTTCACTTCCCGCTATAAGAATTTGGATGATCATAAACACATAGGATATACATATATTGATATTATTGTAAACAATAACAAGTAACTAAATGTTAAGTTTAATCATAATAAAATGAATGCTCTATTAGCCAGAAGTACGCTACAAATATAGCATTAGATGCGTGCATACAGTGGCACCCGTCCTAAAACTCGTGAGGTGTACTTTAATAATGGCAAAGCTTCCCCATCACGCTGGGGGTAATACCCCATGCGTTGATATGGTAAGTCACCTTTCAGAATTGTTATTTCAAAACTGTAACATACACCTGTACACAATAGTTTACCCAACGAGTTTAATTAACTATAGTTGAAATGCGATATATGAATTCGTCCACATTATGTTTACACGATTACTCAGCCTGCCCAGAATTCATAGCTTATTAGCTTGCAGACTTCATTTGTTCTACTGATATGGGCATTTACATATTATACAGCGTATTTGTACGAGTATTTAGAGCAACATTAATTTTTCAGTGACCCTGAAGTAGGTTTGAACGCCCTGAACCATTATTTTAAGAACGGAGGTGGGTTGGTGGTATTCAAGACCGTGCCGATGTAAAAAGAATTAAAGTCTTGTAATAATATTTATTGTACCTGTATAACACAACGGGTTTAACAATAAGGCGAACGTTACGGAATTGAATAAATAATCTGATCCAAGAAAATAATATACATGTATTACTTGCAGGTCCTAGCCTTGCTATATAAAAAAAAACCAGAATGTATAACTATCTGGTTATTAAAATAGTCTAGTTAGGACTAATACCTCGTTCCCATGCAGCGGTGTGCTTACTATAGTCCTGTTCAGTTGTTTAGACCCTAAGTTTTTTGCAAATGTTACGTTTAATTCCTATTCAATACTTGTT
>JAUTCZ010043921.1:0-12342 GCA_032273805.1 Melanodrymia brightae | reverse complement strand
CTGAAGTCTACATTTTAAATATTTTATAAGCACTATTTTCTTTACTAAAGTCTGAATCTTAAGTTAAAGTCTAAAGTGTAGACTTTAAAACGTTTATAAGCACGGGGCCTTCACGAGTTACATAAATCACATACTTTTATTGTTTTTTGTTTACATCAACGGTATAAGAGTTATAGACAATTATACATGTATATCGTTGTATCTATCATGCCATTCGTTTTATTCCGTAAAGCTTCATTTTCTTATTTAACATATTTTGTTACGATATTACCGGACTTGTATTCTTACCGGACTTGCGTTCCTTTTACACCGGTACTGTGATTGAAACATTCCATCGCCTGGATCATGATTCGAACCCAGTATCTACCAGTCTAGAGCCCGGTGGTTTTACGACTATAGCACGGAGACCGGTGTCGTATGTAGGCTGAGTTGAACACGAGTATCTACATGTATATTGACATGAATAGCAACTATGTGTTTCAGGTTGATACTGTATTATATCATAATGGCTGTTTCACCAATCATGAAAAGAACATGTTAGGGAAATAACAATTGTCATAATTACTGCTTTTTTAATTGAATAATTTTTTTCAAAACACATGAAATTGCCATTAAATATTATGTACAATATACAGAAAGTCATTTATATAAATACATTGTTTTACATTTTAAGATGGTAACAGTAACAAACAGTGTAATTGAAAAGTGCTTCCATTGAACTTCCCACAGACAGGACAGTACATACCAAGGCGTTTGTTAACAAGTAGTGGCCAGTATAAGTGGTGTACATCTAACCATTGAGACTTGCAAAACACTCACTAGGGTTTCAGCCGGTACTGTGATTAAAAATCTCATTGCCTCGAGCAGGATTCAAATCCAGTACCTACCAGTCATGGGCCCAGTGGTCTAACCACTTCACGACGGAGACCTGTATCAGTTTATGATTATCCGTTTTTGTTTTCTCGTCTAAATAATAACCGCATATTACGACAAATTAATATACACCGGTTGTCTGTGGAACATTTGACCAATCGAGTGCACTAACCAGCATGACAATATAATCAATGATCACATACACGCTATCGTAATAACAGACGCACGTACGCACGCTCAAACAAGCACACTTGTATTTGTACACACAACTAAACAATGTAAAATTGTATCACAAGAGCATAATGCCACACACAATGTTCATTAAATGTGGCATTTCGATGAAGCTGAGCAACTATCGTCTCAAATAAATTAACCAGCCATGATCTTCACATCTATAATAGTTTCAGTCCACATCTCTCTATCTCTCTCTCTCTCTCTCTCCCTCTCCCTCTCTCCCTCCCTCTCTCTCTCCCTCCCTCCCTCTCTCCCTCCCTCTCTCTCTCAAGGTAACACGTCACAGACAGAATCTCGCAATTTAAAAAAGCAAAACACAGACTTCTGGGATGTTTTTTGTACGCAATACTTTGCCATTAATTCAAGAACATTTTGACGAAATGTTCATTAGAGTATTATGACACCATTTCAGCACATGATCTTCTGTAGAATGTTCACCTTTTAGTCATGACGTCGTAAGCGGAACTTCAACAAACTACAACACTGCGAAAAGCGTAGGTTCCCAAAAGGCTTAGGTCTTAGATCAGTTGCACAGGTTTTGTAATATTCTGTCTGTAAATCGAACTACCTTTTGTTTCAGGGAACCAATACATAATTTGGGCTTCTTCAATAATTTCATTATCTTCACACATAATTTAATAATTTTGTTAGGATGACTGCGTATGGAACAAATCTCTTATAGGGTCACAGTTCAGTGTGTGTGTGTGTATATAATATATATATTATATATACATATACCATATTCAAGCATGACAAATATTGTAAACGTAATTCATCAGCTATTTAACTTGTTAAAGCGAGCTACAATATCTTCAGTTGTCTCTCTTTTAGGACTAACATCTCTTGTTGAACTTATTCTTACTGACCCTCCTCCTCCATTGAAGAATGCATTCATGTTTGACTCAGCACTATTCACATCTGCAGAATGCTGACGGAGAAGCTTTGTATAACGTCTAACAAAAACACGCCTTAGTGTATTGTTTTTGTCCACTATGGTGGAGCGACTTCTACGGGGTCGGTTACCTCGTTTCTTTGGTTGTTGTTCGTCGTCATCAACTTGAGGGATATGTCTATTCGATTCTGCGTAAGCTGGATTCTCAAACATGGCTGGATATGAAGGATCTGTTGCACTAGGGTTTGGCACATCGCTGTCCTCATATGTTCTGAGGGGACCGTTTGATGGTGAAAACTCGCCACTGCTCGAGTATAGATTATTGTAGTCATAGTCCTGGTCTGTGAAGTCATCATCAAGTCCTCGTAGGCGTTGAAGCATTCTGGCATATTCCACAGCCTCTTGTATGTGTTTCTTGGGATCATACCTCTTTCGGCAGCAGCGAAGATCTGTAGAAGCCAGGATGTGTAGCATAGTTCCGTACCGATGCCTCAACATAGCAGCAAACTGAAGCATCAGGATGAATGCAAACACAATAAGGAAGACAAGTCCAAGTGGTTCAATGGGAAGAGGGGGTCGGTTTGGTCTTGGGATCGGGATGCTAACTTTATCTTTAACGCTCTGCAACATAAATATGATAATCATCCAAAAGGCATTCATCATGAAAAATGCAAACGCTACGTTGTTCCTCATTGATTTCAGATCATTTGATATTTTCGTTTCATGTGCTCTGTCTTGAGTGATTGGATGAAGGTATTTGGCAATACAACGTTGCCAGAATTCAATCTCTCGCATTGGCAAGTACTGCACCTCTCCATTCTTCAATCCATTGTCGTCAAGCCATTTTGGGTTGATTAGTTCATCTCTCTCTTCCTCGAGTATATGTTCGTCTTCATCAGATGATGTTGTTGTTCCTGATGCATCGCCATTTTCTGCCTCTTCCTCGATGTCGTTGATGTTGTTAGAACGTTTAGAACGTCTTGATCTTGATGATGATCGACGTCTTTGGTTCTGAAAGTTTGAAGTGGTTGAGGTCACAGTACGCATGCCAGCCTCTACTTTGTCAAGTTTTTCCATCACCTGCCTCAACATTTCAGTATTTAAATCACGACTCTGGTGTCCACAGATTCTTTTAAAGAAGCGGGATAGCCCTCCACAGCATGCATTGTCTTCCTCGTGTTTCACCAACCAAGTCATCCATGGATTTGATACACTTGCCTTAGCAATTAGCATTTGCTTTGGATCTGGGATACGCGTCGCTACTTCTCTTGTTCCCCAGGATACAATATGCAAGTTGCACATTGCATAAACCATCAGAATGACATATCCAGATGGAATACACAGGAAGTACAGCGCACCGGGTAGAAGGCATATAAATTCTTGAGGGTGGAAACAAGCTGCAATGATGAATATAGCCAGTAGCATCACCAAAAATACAGCATTGGGACTAATAATCGTGTCCTCAGCAATTTGAACCAGAGTTCCGACAACGACTGCCATCATTAGCAGTGAGTACACAGCACTTAGTATTGCTGCTATGTTCAGTTGAGTCTCGACTTTACATACAAAACAGGCAAGAAGGAACAGAATGGTAGGACCAACGGCCAACAGATAGGACTGCCAAAGACTTGTTCGAATAACTGCATTGAAAGCACCAGCCATCATGAGAAGTACTGTGGCAGGTCCAAGGATTGTTGACAGCATGAGGAGCCCTTGATAGGCCATGTAGAGATAAGATATATTGTCGTTGATTGTAACAGTAGTTCTGTAGCTCTGTAGCAGGTCCATGATGTTTGCCAATGTGGATGGGATCCATCGGCGGCGCTGATTGAAGAACTCTTTGAATCTTTCTGGAGAATGAGTCAAAGCATCTGAGGCAGCACAATACTCCACACGATAGCCTTGTTGGAGCAGCAATGTGCACAACCATCTGTCTTCACCTGCGAATGAAAAACATAAAGTCAGTACTAACATGCCAGTGATATCTATTCAAGTATCCAATATGTTAACAGTATGTGTATGAATGTGCCTAACAGGCATAATGGGAGAGCAGATGTCAAATTTAATTGAAGCAATGACATTGAGCACAATGTCAGATTCATAATACAAAGTTCAAAGGTGAAGCTGATTTATTTGACGAGTGGCGTACACAGGCCGAAACAGAACTTCCTAAAGTAGGTTATAATTACATGCAAAGGGGTCATGCAGATATAACGCTTGTTATATGGCGATACACAAAAGTGACAGAATAATTGGAAAGACCCAGTTTTGAAGACATCACGAGTGCTCTTTAAAATAGGCTATATCACGATGTGATGAATCATTGACATAGATGATGACTGATACAATACCTTACTTTGACCTATTTCACGCTTTTCATTGTTTCGAAAAAGACAACAGGAAAACAATATGGCTGTGCTGACAACGGGTGCCATCAGTGGAGTAGGATATTCCCGTCTTTCGCGAACACCAGGCCCCGAGCTTATAAACGTTTTTCAGACTAAACTTTAATAAAGTCTGAACTCAAGATTTAAACTTAGAGCCTTAACTTCATAAAGTTTGAAGTGATCAATTTTGTTGGGTTTTCTATTTTCAAGTCTTGCATTAGTCTTTTAAGTTTGAACTTTATTAAAGACTGAAGTCTACATTTTAAATATTTTATGAGCACTATTTTCTTTACTAAAGTCTGAATCCTAAGTTAAAGCCTAGTCTAGACTTTAAAACGTTTATAAGCACTGGGCCTAGTAGCATCACCACTTGAGTACATGCCATCTCTACTGCTTTGGCAATGACACATGTGTACATCTCTACTTTGTTACAATGTCCCATCGACTCAGCCTTTTGCATTTCGCCATGTCAATATTTTGTCATTTATTCTTAATATGTAAATATTTGATTCGATTTTCAGAGTGGAGTATGTTCGAAAAGACTGATACTATTCTATTTATTGGTGAAAAATACTAATTTGTTTGTGCATGAAAGAAAAAGAGAAAAATAACTTATGCATTTGATCATAGTCACCATGAAATTATTTTGTACAATTTAATAAACATTTAATTAAATTAGACCAGCCTTACATTAAATAGGGCGAGTGTTCTTCTACCGAGACAAAACGTTTTGTCACCGGTGTTTGCATCTAACATTAAATGAATGTGATAAGATAGTACACGATCGGTACCAATCATACTGTTCCATTGCGCTCGCCCTATTGAACGCAAGGCAGGTCGATTTAGTAACTCGTGTGTTCTCTCAAATTAGTGTCAGGCCTTTACGCATATCTCTACACAAAGCAGAGTCTAAAGGATATGACATAGTCTAGAACGCATGTACACGCAGGAATCATAGTCAAATCAGTGATGATAGTATGCTTTTTTGCATACGATGAGCGTATCCTTTGGTTTGTTTTAAACCTTCACAAATTTAATTGCAACCTAATTGTGTGGTATGTGTTGTAATAGTCGATGATTAATATATCAATGTCATCCATTGGTGTCATTAACCATACATAAAAATACAACTACATGTATATTTTATTTCGAGCAAATTTTTCACGAAAAATTCTCGACCACTAATAAATCATTCTGTACAAAGAACTTAGACAAACGAGTGACATATCTAATATATATATCATATTAGCCTATCACCGAACAATCTGAAATATTGCGAGGATCTCTCATCACTGGACAATTGGCCTGGTTAAAATGATCGACAATACCGTGATTCTCCGCAAAAATCCTGTCACTTTTACTTCCTTCCTATCTCTGTGATCAATATTTCCTAACAGCGGGGGTCTACGTTTTGATGGCAAACACAATTATATAGGCACACGTCTGATCATATCTCTCTTGGTGGAACTGTTTTCATAGCAAAGAGAACAAAATGAGGCCCACCTCGTTCCAAAGCTCTGTGACTTGATTCCAGAAGAAGGCCGATAGAAATAGTAGGATTAATTTCTCATCAAAACCGTTGATACATGGGTTTTGTCTCTGACGTTGAGACGTGGTAAATATTTATATGGCTGTTTGACTTTCATACAGAAATGGTCGTTATGCTTATGGATTTTGTGATTAATAGATGCCATTGGTTGGAAACCATTTATTGTAGCACTTCCTTTTAAAGGCACAATGTCTAGCTTCAAGTCAAACGCAGCGAATGCTTTTGTCACCTATTTCTGGATAATGGATCAGTTTTTATTATTAACATTTATTTACATCGCATAGTTTACAATATCAATATATGCAGGCCTACATCCAATGTGTTTCTGGCCATCCAAATAGTTATTATAATAGCTTACTGTGTACTTCTGCCTAAAATAATATGTTTCGTAACAAATTAGTGTAGACAAACGTTAAAGGACAATATTAAGCTACTACTAGAAACCCAAGGGATATACAAGTATTGATAATGTAATTAATAAGGTGTACGTAAATGTTCACTTTAATCATAAATAAAAATTATCCATGAGAAATAATGTCACAAATAGCATTAAATGTGTAAGTACGGTTGCATAGGTCTTAAAACTAGGCATTTAAAAGAAATAAGTAACACTAATTTTGCATAAAATAATTTGTCTCGTGTAAAGATATTGTAGGGCATTCGTCTCAAAACTAAGCAGTGTGCCTTTATTACGAATATGTCACCACGAAATAGTTTTCAGTTAATGTTCAGCTCCTCTCACCCGCAAGTATAAAGTACCTCAAAGCAGTCACATCCACATTTTGTAAAGTCTGAAAGTCATATTAGCGATTCAATTTGCTCATTAGCAATTCAATTGGTTCATTATAGATTCAATTTATTCATTAGCTATTCCATGTCTTCATTAACGATTCAATTTGTTAATCAAGGTTTCAAATTACGCATGACAGGTAGCCAATTGCTCTTTAAAATTTCCTTACCTCGCCATTTTGTTCTGTAACGTTAATTTTTTTTTGCCTATTTTGTGATGATTTTTCGTTAAGTGCCCATTTTACGAGTTAAATTTTTTTTAAATTAAAATTTGTCTTCTCCCAATCCATTTTCTGGGTCCGCTTCTGATTTCACTTATTTGTACAGTTAAATTTGTTTATATTGTTATCTGGTTCCGCTTCTGATAATTATAACAAAACTGCGTCTCCGAATCTAGAACGGTTTGGTTACCGGCATCGGTGGTATCGTGGTACAGCCAGTAGATCTAAGGTGTTAGGGTTCTGGTTTCGAATCTCAATCGAGGCAGGAAAAAAACATGGTGGGACAGAAAGAAAAAGGAAAACAACAACAAAAACCATTATCGTGTTCAAAGTCGTATGTCTGTGCAAGATCGAGTCTGAAGTATGTTTCTAATCATAATAAGCTTATTCACCAAACTCAGTATTACTTACATGCACAGTTCACCAGGACACGATGGAATGCACGTACAAGGAAACAACAAAGCATTCGGTCTTGAAAATTGCCTATGATAAAAAAAAAAAATAAAACAACATACCCTGATAATTTTTAAACTAAAACCGCCGATAATTGGTTTTGCAAAAAAACCTTGAACTTCCCTAATCATTAAATGCTAAAACGTACGATTATTTTGATAATAAAATAATTAATTAAAGTTTCTATTGTAATATTCCACAACATGACAGTTCTGAGATCCGGATTGTCAAAGCCCCGCATTAATTTTGTGTTCTTGCTCTAATAGTTCCAATGTCTGTCGATGCTATTATCTCTACGACCAATTATCTCTTCAGCTAATCATCATTTGATGCCATCGTTCAGACTGTTCATTTATGAAATAATGAAAGAGTCAATTCGGTAATGCTTTTGGGTTATCTGGGATAATTGTCACGATTTTCCTCAATGGATGGCGTCTGCTATTAAAGAAACATTGTTCAGCAACTCAAGTTTTCTTCTATGGTAAAAACGTCTGGGCATGATATGATGTGAAATGCTTTTGTAGGCCTGCTGGTCGTAAAATATTGACTTAAAGCGTATACTCCCCCAGTGTCTTTTCATACCATGTTTATCAGCACAAGTTGATAAAAGAAAAGGATAAAATCGGAGGGGTGCTAAACATTAATTTTGTCAACGATAAAAAGATACACGTGTTTGGTAGTTTTAAAATGACACAACTGAAGCACATTGCTTAATAATCATCGGTTATTGGATGTTAAATACACGGTTTTTTCGACACGTTCTCAGAAAAAATTGAATGGTGATAAATTTAATATCTTTTGACCATTTATTCTCATTCTTCCTGCTTGTTAATCAAATCAAGAAGCTGTAGGCCTACGTAGTACAGAGCTAGGGTGTCCGCCTGGGTCGAAGGATCGATTCTCCTCAGTGGACCAGTTGGGTTATTTCACGTCCCAACTAGTGATCCACGACTGGTCCATCAACGGCCGTGCTGTTTGCTATCCTATCTGTGGGAAAGTACACATAAAAGATCATTCTTTTTTATTCGGTAAGTGTAGCCTATGTGACGACAGCTGGTTTCTTCTGTAACCATGTGTCGATATAACCGTGTGTTTGATATCCAATAACCGCTGATTACTTATCATTCTGTGGTATGCATTGTTCTGTTTGTTGAAAAATGAATATGAAAGTCCCATGCTGCTGATCGAAAAGGAAGTTTCCTGTATATAGATCATAGGGCGCGATAACTGTTATATTTGGCGTTGACATTTATAGCTTAATTGACGCTGACTAAAATGAATATGCTATAGTACCGTTACACGGCAATTCCGCTCCATCCATCAACAGTACTTACATGTCTGGCATTGCAAAATGGACGACTAATTCTGCAGCTCTTTAATGAACTGAGTACGGAAATTGACTTAAATGTAGCGGAAATCTCATCAAGTAAATCCAATATTGACACAGGGCGCCATATGCGACCAAAGGTGGCCAATCTATTTGGCAAAGGGAGTGGTTGATTCACCTAGATGGATATTTACATCGCAGAAACATGCAGGGATGGACAACTGAACTACAAACCACAACACTTCGTAATTGTGTTTACGTATAATTCATTTTAATGTTCTAACATCGGGTCACGATCTTCGTTGATGGGGCAGGGAATAGGATTAATACACCGTATATATTATATATTTTATTCTATTTTTAATATTTTTGTTATCTCGATTAGCCCTAGGTGTCTTTTATATGAACTTTCCCACAGACAGCTTAGCCTTTGATGTATCTGTGGTGAACCATCGTAGGAACGGAAAAAAGAACAGATGCTCTAACCACTGAGCTAGATCCCGATCTTGTTAGTCATATGCAGGATTCTCATAGAAACATTTAAACGACACCACTAAATAATATTGATAATTAATTAACGGCTATTTAATGTCTACATGGAGTAATTTGACACACGATCTTTATATAAGACAAAACGTAGATAATAACATGTATATATGCAATATAATAGTACCCGTTTAAAGAGGACAGAACATGCTACTGAATTTGGTAAATTGGTTTTAATCTGGTCTTGTCTATCTTTGACGGGGATCGATACTGCAATCTCAAACATGTCAAGCGATGGCGCTATAGCCACTTCAGAGCATTACAGCAGGTTGGCTATAATTCTAACTTATTTGCGTGCTTATATCCAATTAAGTTCAAGCACGTCTGGCATGGTCACACACTCCAGCTGTCTCGACTGTGTATCCAGGACAGAAATTAGTTTAAGAAATAATAGAGGAAACCCGCTACTCTTGATATTAAGTAGCAAGGGATCTTTTATGTGCACTTCCCCAGTTGTGGACACTGGTCAGTGTAAGTTGAAGTACACCTAGAGATTGAGCACTATCTCTGGGTTGGAGCCAGTACGGGATTAAACACCCCATACACCTCGAATGGAATTCGAACCCAGTACTTACCAGATTTAAGCTCGATGCGTTAACCACAGCGCCACGAAGACCGGACTCTGAATGCTACATTTTATTTTAATTCTACTCGTAAAGGGAGATAATAGTAAACGCAAATATATAGGGTCACAAGAGTAGACTCCCCTTTATCCGATTACCACACAATATTATTCTAGCCTGCCGATCGGGCGCTGTTAAGCATTCGTTTTTTTTAAATATATTTAAAACATGTATTGGCTTGCTGTAAGTACGGTAATCGGAACTTAATTCGTCAATAGACTGGATTACCTGCCCTTGGTAGTTAGCATGACATTGTCGCCAAGCGCAAACAATGGCAAAGGGATAGGCAATCGAGTCTAACCTCTGTCAACATTAGTCTCGATGATCAGACAATTGTAAAAATACCTGACAGTTGACACAATAGTTTAGTTTATCGATACTAAACTGTCTACAATTGTATGACTATCGAGACTACCATGCGTGATGCGACTGGGCGGGGAAAAAGGTCAAGGACGGATCACCGGTGTGAAAATTACGGCGTGTACTGTGTAACATTTGTTTGACATAACGGTATATTAACGGTACTAAAACAGCTGTGACTACGCATCAACTGCAGGGCGACAACACATTAAGTCCATCACGTGAAGTGTCTGTAGTGTTCACAGATATCCCAAGTGTAAGGTGTTTATACATTTCCAAAATGGAAGACAAGTGTATGAAAACTGGTAAAGTTTTGACTATGGAAACTTTAAATCCAAATGTAAAAGTTATGCAATATGCTGTTAGGGGTCCAATTGTAGCAAGGGCCACCCAGATGGAGCAAGACCTACAGAACGGAGGAAAATATCCATTTGCAAAAGTGGTAAGAGCAAATATCGGAGACTGTCATGCTACAGGTCAAAAGCCAATGACATTTATAAGACAAGTTGTAGCACTGTGTACCTACCCTGAATTGCTGGAGAAAAGCAATAATTTTCCCGATGATGCTAAAGACCGTGCTAGAAAAATCCTTGCTGGTTGTAAAGGAGGTAGTATAGGATCATATAGTGCTAGTTCAGGCATTTCTGTGATTCGAGAAGACATAGCAGCTTATATAGCAGAACGTGATGGATGTGCATCTGACATGGAAGACATACATTTATCAACGGGAGCAAGCGATGGGATAAAGTCTATTTTGAATTTAGTTTTGACAGGGAAACTAGGCAAGGATCGAGCTGGAATAATGATACCTGTACCACAGTACCCACTTTACACTGCTGTTATTGCGGAGTACAACGCATTTCCTATACCGTATTATCTGGATGAAGAAAACCACTGGGGTCTTGATTTAAAAGAACTGAAGCGGGCAATAGATGAAGCTCGACCTGAATGTAAACCACGAGCAATTGTTGTAATCAACCCTGGAAACCCAACTGGACAAGTTCTCACTCGTGAAAACATTGAAGGCATCATCAAGTTCGCCAAGCAAGAAAGACTGTTTATTTTAGCTGATGAAGTTTATCAACACAATGTCTATGCAACTGGCAGCAAATTTTACTCTTTCAAAAAAATCTTGATGGAAATGGGCCCTGAATATAAAACAATGGAACTGGCATCTTTTATGTCCGCTTCAAAAGGTTTCATGGGTGAATGTGGTTATCGAGGTGGGTACTGTGAAGTCGTGAACTTTGACCCTGATGTAAAACTTCAGTATCTGAAGAGTATATCTGCCAAGCTTTGTCCTCCCATCTCTGGCCAGATTGTCGTCGATGTTATTGTTAACCCCCCACGACCTGGTGACCCTTCGTTCGAGTTGTTCAATAAAGAGAAGGCCTACGTCCTGTCGCAACTTGCAAAAAAAGCTACACTGGTGACGAATACTTTCAATTCCATTGATGGAATAAAGTGTAATGAAGTTCAAGGAGCGATGTATGCATTTCCGCAGATATTCCTATCAAAGAAGGCGATAGAAGCGGCCAAGGCCAACAACCAGCACCCCGACTCGTTCTACTGTTTCCAGCTGCTGGAGGAAACGGGAATATGCACCGTACCTGGCAGTGGCTTTGGGGAGAAGCCGGGAACGTACCATTTTCGTACAACCATTCTGCCAACTTTAGCAGAGATTGAAATACTTCTAAAGGAGTTTTCACACTTTCATTTGAAATTTCTAGATAAATATAAGTAAAAGGTAATTATTAGACATAAATGTAATTTATTAAATTAATAAATGCTATTTAAAGAATTTATACAGGAGCCATTAAATCTAGATAATGACTGCTCGTTATATTTCACTTTCAAATACATTGTACGTGTAATGGATTGCAAGCAAGTTTCTTGCTGAAAAGTATTTATTTCATGTGCTCAACATTTATGTATAAAACATTTCACACATATTTATGTATTCATGAATCTTGATATCTATGGCTTATGCAGACTACCGGTAATATGTCAAATTCTCATTCAAATATTATAAGCGAAACCATTTACATGCAGCTACATTAATTTTTTTTTTGGAATAAAAAGTTTAAT
>JAUTCZ010043910.1:0-12343 GCA_032273805.1 Melanodrymia brightae | reverse complement strand
ATTTGCCCATGTGCTAAACACATTCATATTTTGACACCCAATAGCCGATGTCTTTTTTTCGTGCTAGGTTGTGGTTTCGTTTTACTTCATTCATTCATTCATTGCATGTTCGAGGGTCAATGCAAACCCATTAAAGCTATGTTTCTATCAGTATGGCTGCGGTGCGGGCGCTTGCTCTTGTTCGCTGAGTAAAGACCAATTTGCTTAAGTCGTCGCATTAGTGGAAGCTGATCTGGTCAGGTACGCTAGAAATAAAGACGTTATATCTCCCAGGAAAAGATTTGCACTGTGTTGAATAAAAACATATTTGATTGCTTTTAACAAATGAATGAGGCACATGTTCACAACTTACTAGGCCTTATCCTTACATCATTATTATGATATGTGAGGTATTACCTCGATGTCCTACTCGATATAAATCGGCATACAAATTACTGCAATCGTGTCTCGGGCTTGTGTGTAAACTATTATCTCTTCGGTTATCTCACGAATAATAAGATGAAATACAGGGAACATCATTCTGGTGATATTGCTTTTTTAATGAAAATATATTTTGACAATTTCTAATATTTGGTGGCAAGCCATTCTAAAGTTGATTGTTGAGTGATTATAATATGATTACTGTAAACTTGTTCTTGGAAGAGGTAGCGAAATATCATTTTCATTTCTTAGCACTTATGAAAGTCTTTATTCATATTTCAAAAGGCCTGATATCATCACTAAAGCTGATTTACTAACGTCATGAATATGGTTTGTCCACTTTGCATTGGCAGAAAACATTAAACCTCAATGTGTGTGTGTGTGTGTGTGTGTGTATCACCAAACATAGGTTAGGTTCGTGTTGTGGGTTTGTTATTGACAAAAGGATGACTTGAGTCTTATTCTGATTAAAGGACACTAGCCATGTTGATGACTATTCGTGAAGCTTCGTGACATTAAAGTTTATAATTATCATTATCTAAAATAGATATCATTAGACGAAGTTGTACAGGTTGGCTTATCAGAAATGTCATTAATATAAATTGAAAATAATAATGGTCCTATAAACTGAGCCTTAGGGAATCCCTGCCATTAAAGTACCTAAATGGGACATGGTAACGTTCACGATTACATTTGTTTTCTATTAGAAATATAATCTTTAGTCCATTTTCGTGCACTATCTTTTATGTCATATTGTCCAACACATTATTTCATAAAATCCATAATTTATGTTTATTTTGATGGAAGTATCGAGATTTTCTATTCTTTCTTTTTGTGTTTGTCGATGATAATATGTGGCTAACATTAGGAACATATTCAAATTCATTTACATGTATTAACCAAAGTCAGGCCTGGCTATAGGTACAATATATAACGTAATTATCAGATGTTCAAAAACAGTTGTGTGTGTATGGCCTACATAATGCGAAAGTTAAAATACAAAGATGCATAAAATGTAAATACTATGATAAACATGATATTTTGTTGATTATTAATAAACATATCCCTTATTAAAAAAGACTCGGGATATAAATATTTTCCAACATTACTTAAATGTTTTATAATTAACACACAGAAGGTCTAACGTAAAACAATTTTAAAAGGTTATTTATGAACAGAAATGAACGGTGAAAGAAAACATTTATACGGACGCTTCACCAGTATACTGCATCAAATCTGCAAACATGTGCCAAGGTCTACACGCGTCAGTCTTTCAACGAACACATCCGGTAAACGCAGTCACCGCAAATATGTGTGCCTAGATTTACACCGGTAGCGTACCGTTACACATCCGGTTTGTTTCTTATCGGGCCGACGTGACGTGTATATGACGTGTGCTGTTTATTAGATATCTTAGCGCCGCGGTTTATAATGTTTCGTCTCTTACAATACAAAATCTGTCTCTACGTTCTTCAAAATGTCACGAAGCTACAAAATCGATATTATTGATCGGAACAAATTGTACGAACCAGATCGCCTACAACAGCTGCAAACGAAAAAAATTAATTACCGGTACATAATCAACGAGGTGTTTGTTTGTTTGAAAAATGAACGAAGATATAAATAATAATTTTTATTATATTCCAAGGTCAATTTTATATGTCCTATAATAAACAACAACTAAACAACATTAGTAAATTGTTAATGAGTACCAAAAGGATCGGACACAAGTTATACATCTTACAAGGCCTTCTGTATATATATATATATATATATACAATATAGTAAAAACCACTGACATAGGCAAATGCGTATCTCTGTGCAAGGCAGAGCAGCAGCATCGCAGGTACATTTGGTGTTTATTGGACACGATGACAACATGTGAAACAGTTTAAGTAGAGTATTGCATCACAACTCATCTGTGTGACGGTTAGTCATGCGACACAACGTGAACTAACAAAAACGTGTGGAATAGGTCAAAGTAGAGTATTGCATCAGACATCATCTGATGCAGTCATGCGACACAGCGTGAACTAACAAAAACGTGTGGAATAGGTCAAAGTATAGTATTGTATCAGACATCATCTGATGCAGTCATGCGACACAGCGTGAACTAACAAACATGTGTGGAATAGGTCAAAGTAGAGTATTGCATCAGACATCATCTGATGCAGTCATGCGACACAACGTGAACTAACAAAAACGTGTGGAATAGGTCAAAGTAGAGTATTGCATCAGACATCATTTATGTTAATGATGTCATATCGTGAAACAGCCCTGAATGTCTGCCATAAAACGTTTTGAGAGTTTACACCAGTCATGGCTGTAATACCCCAGCCGTGATTGCCTGTGTTCTTATTCTCCTGTGAGCAAGCCTAGAAGCACTTCAAAACAGATACAAACCGAACTCTGTAAGTAGACTCCTAGTAAGCACGTCATGGCTCATAGCTTTGTTACATGAGCAGGTTTCGTCCGTCACTAAATTATGTCCTGCCCTGTCCTCGACAGTCGGTCGAGGCAGCTGGACCGTGTGTCCAGGACAGACATGTTTGGGCCTCTATTGGATACAAGTACGTAAATAAGTTATCTAACTAACTTGATAACTAGAAGGTAGGTACACATTTTATTGTTCCTAATTGTGTGACAAAAAGAGTGTATGACAAGTGGGAATGTGTGATACATTGGAGGACACCAAACTGTATCTCTATACGTGTGGGATCAAACAATTGTTTAATAAAGCTGCGGCGTTGTACATGTTAGTGTCAATAACGACAATCAGACAATGAGGTTACTGCCGAGGCAATAGGGCACTGCATAGGCATTAACGTTAATGTCTGATCTGACCAGTTAACAAGCTTAATGCCTCACTATTTGTCATTCAATTTATGTTGCTACCTAAGGCAGTAGGGTTGATGGCTTACTAAATTAAAACTCGTAAAGGTTACATTAGTAACGGGTTCATATTATATCCTTTCACTTAATACTACGGTTCACAAAGCACAAATAAATTATGGAACTGTAAGCTTCAATTTTCAAGCACAATTGAAAAATGTAATGTTTACAAGATTTATTTAAACTATTTTACAGCGTCTTCTGTTTGATTGTTTTAACTTCTTCAGTTTGTTGGACTGCACTAAAGACAGCACTCGATATTCTTTTCGGGAACACCTACATGGTATCATGTCTGCTTTGGCAGTGATTCGTGAGTACATGCCATCTCTACGTTGTCGCAATGTTCCTTCGACTCTGCCTTATGTAGAAATAAATATTTGGCCATGTCAATGTTTTGTCGTTTAGATTTCAATAAATCAGTTGTGTTTTAGACTATTTTATGATTCAAATAAACTACTACATAATATCGAAAGAATAACACAACCAAAAACTGAACTTCAACTCATATCAATACAGAATATTGTGAAAGACAAGTTTGTAATAATATTATTATAATATAAAGATACATAATATTTTTAATACGTTCTGGGGTCTATAGTTTGCTATTTTCGAGTAAAATAATGTGTTAAAGGCACAATGCCTGGTTATAAGAAGAATGCCACTGTGCTCGAGCATACATCTCTTTAGCCAAACTATTACTTCATCATGTCATTTTTTTTATGACCCATGAAAGAAATAAAGTATTTGTTTGTTTGTTTGTTTTACGCAGCTAATGCTAACATATTTCTGGCTAATTGAGCAATTTTTTATTACTAAAATTAATATGTACTTGCATTGTATTGGCTTCAATATTAATATCAATATATGTATATGAAGTACGTGTGTGCTTAATGCGATCCTTGGACATTTGTCTATAATAATTTGTCGGGTCTCCTCCCACCACCGGATTGTTCAACAGGCTGCATTGGCGCTGCTGACTTACGTAATAAACTTACATGGTTCAAAACATCCGCTCAGTACTGCTGGGCGATTCCATGGTATTTGTCCCGTCCGCAAAAAAAAAATCTCTTTGTTATGTAAATAAATGCAAATATTATCAAATTTCATTTTTGTTTTGTACTGAAAATTGAAATTCCTGACAGTTGAATTATCTGACAACATAGTGTTTTGTCTTAACTAATGAAAATGATGAGAAAATAAAATCGTTGCGGACGGGACAAATACCATTATACATGGAATCGCCCTGCTATAACCTCGTTGTGGGCAAATCTGTTCGAATGAGAAGAGAAAAAATAGTAACGGCGCAGCACGACTGAACTGCTTGTCAGTGTTACGCTCATTCATTTCGCCTTTTATTTCCGGGCGGAGATTTTTTAATAAGTGATTTTTCTGGATTGGTAATTTACTGTGATTGTTTTTAATGAAATCTTGTGGTTTTATTGCCGTCATGAGACAGTCGTGACATTTTATCAGCAAAACATTCTATAGCTGGAAGAAATATCATCGGAGTAATTAGATAACAATGTTTAATTAGTGCGCAAATCTCCGACCAATGCATCACCAACTAATTAATTGAGGGTTTAGTGTTGCGTGTTGTAGATTTATTTATTAAAGACACGATGTCTAATTTTGAGACGAATTCTACCGTGCACGCACAGATAATGCTATTTGTAACATAGCTCTGGCTCAATATTGTTAAAATTAACGCTTTTTATATACATATATTGATATTGTAAGGAATAAGAGGCAAGTAAATATTAATTTTAGTAATAAGAACATGCTCCATTAGCCAAAAATTACATTACAAATAGCATTAGCTGCCGTATAGAATCCCTAGAAGGGGACACACTTCATCATCTGATCGAAGCCATTCAGGAGGTTCCACTGTGGGATCCCAAAAAGTTAGGAATCAGCAAAGCTAGGAGCCAACCAAACGCAACCAAAAAACAGCATTAGCTTCTTTGAAAAGAAATCCATGATCAAGGCAACGGACAGTCCCAGGACATTGAATGATGATTATCACCTTCTCAGCTATTCGGAACAACTAACTCTGATGAGACTCCGTACAGGTTAGAACAGACTGGATGCTCACATGTTCAAACAGTTCAATCTAGTACCTTCCCAAACATGCAGCTGAGGCCTAGAAGATCAAATAATGGAGCACACTCTACCAATCTGAGTGGCCTATCGAGACTTCCCTACATACTAAGCTATATGGAGACAGCGGAAAACAGGAAAAGGCAGCTCATTTTTAAAATGCAGACTGGACCACTGGGGTAGTTCGTGAAAGAAAAGAAGAAGAATACGATACATAATTGAATGTAACCAAAATGTTAAGCTTTATACCATGTACACATGTAACCAGTGTTTGTATAAAGAGTTCCTTCTGGTTTCAGCTACTAAGAACTTCCCTTTAGCTCAGTCGATAGAGCACTGGCCCCTCACACAGAGGATCCTGGTTCGCACCTCTCCAGTTGATGTGTCACACAAACTACTGTTAAACAGTAACGACACCGGGTGTCATGGAAGCAGATCATGTCCTTACCCGCCGATGATATCGCTCTTAAACACGAAACAGTGCGTTCAATAACAAAGGGAAAATAACTTGTATCACTGTTGGTGGTTAATAGTTAGAAAGATAGTTTATTGTATCTGGTTTTATGATGTAGGTGTGGATATCCATTAGACTGCTTGATGCGGAGATACAATTTAGGCTATTTTACTGGTTTTGCCGTTTCAAATAAAGCTCATTTCTGCATGTAAATACATTTTCTCTTTTAATTTAAATTAAAGTTTTGTATGAATTTCAATACACACATTGACCAAGATATCAGAAGAAAAAAAACAATAATAACGAATACACTCAATTGTGATCTGAGAGTCAATATCCCGAACTCATTGGCGAAGATCGCTTCATATGACAATTGTTGAGAGAAAACGATGAATTGTTACACTCTCGGGATGCGACTCCACATAGCGTAACTGACCGATAACACACGAAATAAATCATACATTACCAAAGCCCTCGATAATTCTCTAAAAGAGAATTAATCGCTTTCAAATTTCCTTGTCAAAAAATTCAGAATTAGGTTACTTCCGTTGCGGGAAGCAATTTCGCTCTCCCCAGTGTTGGCAAAGACCGGCTCTAGCGAGCAGAAAATGCAATTTTATACGTTTATGTAAATTGTGAAACGGCCGTTCTGGTTATTGAATTCTCGCTGCGGGTATTATAACGTCCACACTCTCTGAAAGTCAATTGTCGAGATTTGATTTTATGTCAGTCTCTCATTTGTACCTCACCGAGTAGCACCTCACCGTATTCATATTAAAGGCACACTGTCACAGAAGTTGATTTACTAAATCACCAAACAAACCATTATCTGAAAATACATACATGTGATTGGTCCATACAAGTACTACAGACAGACAGACTTTATTCAGTAAAATTAAATGTTAATATTAATATAAAACATGGTCCAATAGCTATAAATATTTTACAAATACAGTAGCTCCAAGAGGGAGAAATATGTTAAAAATAGCATTAGATGCGCATATTATTTGTTAAAACTAGGCATTGTGCCGTCGATAGCTTTTTGAGAGACTTAGTAAATCGACTACTGTGTAAGTACTAGTAATTAAATCAAAAGTCAAAATTCGTAAAATAGCCAATAATGCATCTCCATGGAAAGAACGAATCCATGTAGAGAAAGGCTTCAGCAGGATGCCATCCTTTCAAGAGACTGTCTCTAAGAGGATGACTTTATGTTTTTCAGTTTAACGTCTTCACTAGAATATTGATCAAATTAGGGACGGCAGTTAGAGAACCGTAGAAAAAACAACACGACAATAATGGAAATTGATGATAAAGCTTGTTTGTTTAACGACCCGACTAGAGTACGTTGATTAATTCATCATCGGCTACTGGATGTCAAAAAACGATTTCAATTCACCGTCTCAGAGGTCGCCCGCAGTCAGCACATAGACTGATCAATTAGTAGCAAGGGATCGTGTATTGACACTTTCTCTCACGCGGGATACCACAGTCCGTTTTGGATATACATGTATTGCAGTGATGCAGTCACGGAATTTGTGTGGGAGGTTACCGATCTCCGTGGTGTAGTGGTTAGACCATCGGTTTCAATATACTAATCCAGTTCCAGGCTATTGTTTTTTTAATTGTAGTAAGGACTCCAACCCTAGAGAGTGTTTCGCAATCGCAAGTTACTATGGGTAGGTTTTCTGCGATACCAGGATAGACGTGCTTGAACCTCAATTATATATGAGTTAGTTATAACTTATCCAATTAAGGTTCAAGCATGTCTGCCATGGTCACTTTGTCCAGCTGCATTGACAGCCTGTCCAGGATAGAAGTTAGTGTTAGTATGATAGAGGAAATCCGTTACACCTATTTGAGTAGAAAGGAATCTTTTATATGCATTTTCCCACATACAGGACAGCACATATCATGGCCTTTGTTAAACCAGTTGTGGACACTGGTCGGGGTAAATGGAATTAACCTACTCATTGAACCTTGAGGAGCACTTACTATGGGTTGGAGCCGGTACCGGGATTACAAATTCCATAACTATACCACGAATTGAATTAGAACCCAATACCTAGACCAGTCTTAAGCCCGATGTGTTAATCACTGCGATACGGGAGCCAATCTTAGATATATACACGCAAATAAGTTATATGTTACTAACTATCTGTAGGAGTTGTCTTAGAATGTTTGTGAGAACGTGCATTTTCTCAGAAGTGTAACTAGAGTTTGTGGGATGGTGCATTTTCTCAGACGTGTAACTAGAGTGTGTGGAATGGTGCATTTTCTGAGACGTGTAACTAGAATTTGTCGGAGTACGTTTTCTCATAACTCCAACTAATATTTGTGGGATGGTGCGTTTTCTCAGAAGTATAACTAGTGAATTTGGGAGTGTGCATTTTTCATAAATCTAACTCATATTCGTGAAAATAATACTTTGTTTCGTTTAAATTTGTTTATTATGATTAATTGTCGGTGACTTTGCGTAAAGAAATCAAACCAAAAGAGACGAAAAAGGTTGATGTGTATTATAAGAAATAATTATGATAACTCGTACTTACGTTAACACAAACGCATTCAAATTACATAAAAACAGATTTAAAAATACATAAATAATTTCTGCTTGTCTATTTTGCACCCAAACGACAGTTTTTAATTTGTCATGTCATGTAATTTCACTAAGTATATTTACCGTGGTGTTTAATTGCGAGCCTATCCAACGTAATTCTAATTTGTCGCGTATCATGTTCTGCCTTCTCGGAGAGAACGGATTGGATTTCGCGTTGAGTTTCTTCACTCGTTTCGCTGTGATTCATTGGAAACTAATTATTTCCAACGTTGTTGCAATATAGGCCTTCACTGCATTGCGTTGGCACTGCTCAGGGGCGCTATTTATGCCTAAGTTCTGTGAAAAAACAAACCTAGACATAAGTTTTCTTCTAAAGTGTCTTAAGAATTCTACAAAAAAAAGCTTGTTTACTGTGGTTATTTTGTAACAAGAAACTTACGATGTTGTCTTACCTTTGTCGATTTAACGAAACTTAAGTAAAAAAAAATGTTGTTTGATAAATACCGCCCCAGGTTAAGTTATAATATGCGTTATTGTTCAAGATTTGAATCAAATGCAACTGTGGAAAAGTCGTTAATGTCACGAGGGTATAAACCACAGATATATTCAGGATATACATAATAATAATACTTATATGTAACGTTTAATTAGGCTTTTGTTTGTTGAAATACACATTATATAATAAGACACCTAGGAAATGTGTTATGATTTGTGTCATACTAACACATAAGTTATAACTAAGTTTTCTTCCGTCAGTTAAATACATGTCTTTGTAAGTTAACACACTTTTGATAATATTTGTTAACAATTGTTTTACTTTTACACGACATATTTAATTATTTTCAACATCTGCCGCTGTACACAGAGGATGAAAACTAGACAAAAATAATACAACACACACCTGCCTTACGCTCGATCAGGCGAGCGTTCTGTTAACTAGACAAAACGTTTTGTCACCGGTATTTGCATCTACATTAAATGAGTGTGATTATGATAATACAGGATCGGTACCAGTCTCATAGTTCCAGAGCGCTCGCGCTATTGAACGTAAGGCTGATTAAGATAGCTTTCAAATACACTTTATTAAATGTAATTTCTATTTTTTTTTACAGTCGTTCACTTACAAGACAATTTGAAAATAGCACGGACACAATAGCTGCTATTAATAGTTTCGGATTAGTCTTTCTCCACGTCACATTCAATCTACTTGAAATAGGAACTGGCTTTGTGTTTCATTTCCCGGTAACGCATCATTGTGTCTTAATAAAAAGGCTTCGCACTGAAACTAAATTGTAAAATAATGAATGGATTCGTTTTCCCGAAAGAATCGTTTGAAAAGAAGCATTTCTACTTATTTACATTTTTTTTACAAATGAACGTTGTTATTACCACGTATTTTTTACTCAAAGGCAGAAAGCTTAGTTTTAAGACGACTGCATCCGTGCTTGCACAGCTAATGCTATTTGTAACATACCGGTTTTTATGGGTATTCGAGAATTTTTAATTATTAAAATTAACATCTAATTACAAATTATTGCTTTCAATATCAATATATCAATATTTTTATGGTAATCAAAATAATAATTGTTATAATAGCTTACCGTTTTACATTTGCCTGACAATGTTTTAGCTACTACATGTAGTTACATATACGCAGCGCGGCTATAGAGCTAGCATATTAATTGTTTTACTACCAACATATCTACAGTGTTAAAACAGGAATCTAGTACTATGTCTATCTACCAACATATCTACAGTGTTAAAACAGGAATCTAGTACTATGTCTATCTACCAACATATCTACCGTGTTCACACTGGAATCGAGTACTATGTCTATCTACAGATATTAGAGCTGGAATATCGCTTCAGCGGATACAGTTAATTCTCAGTGGACTGTCACTTGGATATGTTGAACTGTGGCTCATGCAATAACACGAATAAGATATTAATAGCGATGACGTCCGAGTGCTCTAGATATTTGTACGGAGATGAAATGCGTGTAAAATTGTAAAACTGAGCGCGCTTAATCTCTGACAACAAAATTGCATTTTGATAGGCAATTCAGCCCATTGTATGACAACTAAGTGTGATCATTTATGATTTAAACTAGGTTAATGTTGGTTAATAGCACTTCCCCAAGCAGTTCCTTACAAGAACTGTCCACAGCGGAGATAGAGCATCGGTCACTCGGTGGCCTATTGACCATTCTAAACGAAACAACATTGCATGACATGGCTAAAATTTAATGTATATCCCTGTGGGTTGACGTATTTCATGATTCTCAAGATGGGTTGGTGTATTTCATCACCCTCAAGACGGGTTGGTCTGTTTCCTGATCCTCAAGACCGGTTGGTGTATTTTTGTATCCTCCTGATGGGTTGGTGTATTTCATCACCCTCAAGACGGGTTGGTGTATTTCCTGATCCTCAAGACGGGTTGGTGTATTTCCTGATCCTCAATACGGGTTGGTGTATTTCAATATCACCAATACGGGTTGATGTATTTCTTAATCCTCCCGATGGGTTGGTGTATTTCGTGAAGCAAACATTTTGCCATGGCCGTTGTATTCACCGAAATCATGCTTTAAATCATTTCACTTCATGCCAACTGTTGAACATGTAGACGCCATAAGTTAGAGCAGACGGAACGTTAAAAAACCGAACTGTTAGTGTCAGTTCCGTGTCCTTGTGGTTCATAAGTGATCGGTGAAAATACTTTTCGACAGAATTATGTAAACTGTTCAGTTTCCGTGTCATTTCGTGGTTGATGGAAACGAATCCTTTGTTTCCGTTCGTATCAATCCGTAGTTGATATAATCTTGTGCTAAGGACGCGATTCCATTCATATAACCACGAATCGTTACGAGCTTGCACGAACGGAAAATTGATTTCTACCACATATTAAAAAACTAAACTGTATGTAATTTTTTTGTGTCAGAGGTTTTCACGAGTGCAATCTTTGCAAACACTTTTCGACAGATTTCTGTAAATAATAAGAAGCAGAGTATGTATGTAAGTTAGTTTCGTGTCAGTTCGTAACAGTTATTGATTGGTGGAAACGCACCCTTAAGCGATCTGTTATATTGAATTGCCCCAAGGACGCGATTTCACCAGTCACAAACTGCTACTGACTAAGTTGAACGGACAATTTCATTCTACCATATGTTAAAAACAAAAAACAAAAAACTGTCAGTGTCGGTTCTAGTTTTGATGAGAAATCCTAGGAAACACATTTGTACAGATTTCTGTAAATGAAATGTTGAGTGTTTATGTCAGTCCGTAACATTTCGTGGTTGGTGGGACTCACTCATTATCTGTCTGACGTTAATGTTTGGAAACCTATTTGTTGTATTCCATCACAGTATTTAGCCAAACAATGCACAGAAGATTTGCATCTTTAACCAAGGGAGAGGGTTCTTGAGACACCAGGCGCCTAGCTTGTAATATTAAGCATGTTGTTGCCGTCAAGAGTTCTGGACACATTCAAAATTGACCTGGGTCGATTGACTCCTATCAAGTAAGCCGATGTGTCAATATTGTCAATCCTGGTTGAAATCCTCACCAATAGTCGTCTAAATGGCAATTCTGCTGGCTTGTTGTCTGAAGAGAGCGACAAATAAAGTTATTGGTTTGCCAGCACATCGTTACAATTTCGTACCCTCGCACCATTCGTTTTCTAATCAATACAAGTTATGAAGAAGAAGACTGTTATGAAAGAAATACTCATTTCATGTTTAGCAAATTACGTTGTCAGTTTTAGTCTTGACCGCCTAGTTTTAGATTACAGGCAATCATCTTCCAGGGTCACTTGCGGCCTGCTCGTTATCAAATCTAAACCGACTATTGTGTCCCACGTGATTTGTAGTATGTTTTTCGTAGATAACTTTAGTTTCGTTTAACGTAGAGAAAAAGGTAAACATT
>JAUTCZ010043899.1:0-12343 GCA_032273805.1 Melanodrymia brightae | reverse complement strand
TTTGAAAAGCGGAAATTGCAGTGGATAATTTGCATATTACCCATAATGCAGTATATTTTCTAATTAAAAATAGCTTCTTTGGCTTCCTTGACCATGGACACATAGGGTTAGACACCTTAATTGTCTTAATTGGATGATTTTTCATCAAGTTATAATCAAAATCCCGATTTCCTTATTTACTGCAACTAATTAACATAAATTAGCATATTTGACCTACTTCCCCTAATTATATAAAAGTATATTTTTAGTATGATGTTCAGGAGGGGGTGGGGGGGGGCTTCCCTAAATGAATGCAGGTGGAATAATTTCTGTTGCAATTTGTTTTGGGTTAAGCTTTAAAATCAGCTAGATTGACTGGCCTAAAAGGCACCCATGCAACGACTACTCAATCAGTATGTGAAACCATTGCATGTCAAATTATTGGCGTATGACTGCAAACTGGAGTCCACTTCATGTTGAATGCAAAGTAAGTGACCATGCACAAATGTCGGATGTGTTTCACAATCCAAACTGTTTGGAAAGCGAGGTTAAAAGTAAAGTTTGGATTGCTTTTCATGTAAAAATATTAATCGGTTTTATCTTAGAAGGGGAGGTAATCAAACCCAAGCCAAACTGTTCGAATTGTGTTGACCAAGCAGACATTTTAAAGGATCACAGAATTCCCACAGTTGTGAACACAGTGCAGCTGGTTGTAGAACAATGCAATACTCTTCCAAAATACATTCCTCTTCACAATGTTGATTTTCTTTGAATTCTCAACTGACTAGCATGGATAGTCCTGTATATGTAGCCAAAGGTTATTTTTTAAAGTTTGGCTAATTTAGTAAATGGCTAATATTTGGTTCAAAATAGACTCCTCTTAAGCATTTTTTGAAAAGTACCACAATTGTAGAAAAACTGGCTAAAAGAAAATATTTCGTAAAATACTTAAAGCAATTATGGCACTGGTGAGGTCATGTTTTATGCAAAGAAAACAGGTTAGCCGAGGTTGGCAATTGTCATCTTTGCTCCAAACAACATACAGACCTCAACACAGTGCCATAATAATTAAATTTCATTGTTATTACATCCATTATTTACTAAACAAAAAAATTACGGTACCTTTTTACAAAATTTAAAAGAAAATTTATTTAAAAATAAGACAATTTTATACATCAATACCAGGTAAAGAAATTCAAGGATGTTGCCAATTTAATTGCCTGTATGATGATTATTTTTTTTATGGTATCTTCATTTTGAAATAATTGTTCCAATTGTTTGTAAAATGCGATACATCTTTTTTTTATTCTCTTTGTATATATGCAGCCGCCCCAATAATTTTGTGGCCTTAAGCATTGCTAGTCCGCCACCCCAATGTCAATCATTCCAGCGGCCCTGCATCTGGAAAATTCTGGATTCTGTTGATTAAACCGAACACTCTTTAGTCTGTATAAGGCAATTTCCCCATGTGATTCAAGAAAAATTAATTATTTTAGCACTGCCAACTAATTCAGTCTTTAACTGAAGTGACCTATACAAACTTGAAAAGACGAACAACTTGCACACACATACACACACACAAGACGAACAAATATAAGTATTCAGTATTTATTTTTGCACGAGCCAGTAACTGTACTATAGTACTAGCTACAAAAAATAAGTTACAATCAAATTTTGTTTTCAGTACGTACAAATGTGAGATGATTAGATAGATGTGCGTTCATCACAGACACATGTCAACTAGTCGTACATGCCATATCCACTATGGCATCCCGTCCGTATCCCTTGGCAATGTGGGGGTCCCATCATAAAAAAAAAAATGTCATAATTTGGTCAACCTTAATACTGGTTCTACTATACATGCCCTTTCATCCTGTCAGACAACCGATCTGTAAAACCAACCTTAACAAAAGTTTGTTCCAATAAGATATGTTCATATTTACAAATGACAGATGATGAAATGGACAACATATACATTAGAAACTTTACACAACGTTGAGCATACTAAATACAGTATAGTACTTTCAAAACATAACTTAACATTCCCCAACCGAGATCATTTTCTAGCTAACTAAAAATATATATATATATGTATATATATCAACATCAAATATTGCATTTGATAAAATTTGGTTTGTCAATTTCTTAAACAGGTGTAGAAAAACATGTCTTCTTCCTTTGTACACAAGTTTAAATTGTATTGATGCACCAGGAAGTACACTGTACAAACAAAATGAGAGCTATTTACAGATGATTCCATGCTTTGTAATACAAACATCATTAATAACAAATTCATTATTTACATAAATCTCAAAAATCCTTTTGTATAAATTGCAAACTACACATATGGGTACAAACATTTTTTTAGACTAGGAAGATAACGATTTGTATACAAACTGGATTATCAATGCTGCCCAATCAAGCACCTGTCTACTCAAAAACAATACTTTTCTCACAACTTTCATTAGTTTTTACATCATAATGAGTATGCACTGTAATCAATTTTCCTATTCTCTTTGTGCTTTTGAGAAGTGGTTGAAGAAGTGCAGTGCTATAAGATGAAGTGTATTCAACGTCTATCCATATTAACATATTACTTCATTCAATATAGACATATTTTGATATATTTGCGTAATGTATGAGAAACCTGGAAGATCACAATTTGCTCAGTTTTAATAATCACATTCACAATGTGAAATTTAGTATGTGCTGTAATTATTCGTAAAAAAACCCCTACTTCTTTTTGACCAAGTAGTAGTATAGCACACTTGAAAACTCTAGGTACTTTTCGTATAACGTGTGTCAAATAAAGATCCTCAAATATAACGAGATGTTTGATTGTATTATTCGTTTCATGTATACATTTATACAATCTTATTGAAAAAGTCAATTATTTTGTATCGCGAACACTCGCTTACTTCTTGTTTGGAGATGAAGTACAAAAGGAACGCAACAATGTCTGACATAATAACTATTTTTAGATGAATAAATCTTATAATTATGTATACACAGAGTGAAACATTCTTGCACAGATATCCTAACAAATACATACCCAGTACGTTTTTATTACACAATCAGATTGATAACTAGAACGCAGTCATATTTATAAAACACCATTCAAATTGGTAAATGTATATTTCTTTTAATTAAAGTAATAATAGGAATACGAGAAAATTAATTAGTGATGGATTAATCATAAAAAAAACCTGGTATTATTTTTATGATCTAATCATTATATTTTTAGAATTATACACAAATATCTGATAAGAGTTATTCCTAAAAAGATTTTGATGATGCAAGATTGATATTAATATTTTATATCATAATTAATTATTGACTTGAAAGAGAAAATATTGCCATTTCTCTGTTGATCTCCCATTATCATCACAAAATTAATTCCTTTAATTGCTATGGGAAGCAGCTAAATGTTTGGTCGAGGTATGTGGTAACACATATTATACAGTTAATGAAATTTCTTTGTGACTTATACATACAATTCATTGAATATTGTACAATCCTTTATTTTCGCAATTTATCAGATTTGAATAATTTCACTAATAAATATTTTAGTAAATCTTCCACCCATCAAAAGATTGATTCACCATAGGACTTGTGCAAGAAAATATTTTAAAATGTATACTAATATAAATAGCCATATGCATTTATAGTAATAAAATTATTTAGTTTGTGTACTAGTTGCACAAATATAATCAGATAATAGTAATAAATAACTATTATATCTAAAATAAACATGTTTTGCATGGAGAAAACAAATCACGTGGGTTAAATAATTCACACCTTTTTCAAAAAGGCTGTTCACTAATTTAGTTAAGTTCCATCACATTGTATACATTATCTAGATGCTCGCTTTTGCAAGTCATGCTTAGCGTGATTATATGAGCTCACAATGGTAAAGTAAAGTTTGTTTTATTTAACGACGCCACTAGAAACACATTGATTATAAATCAGCGGAGCTCACAATGGTACGACAGCATTGCAGTGTTGTTTTTCTTCAATTCTCTCACAAAATATATTTTTTGGCGAATTATTTCGAAATGCGAAAATAAAGGTTTGTACAAAAACCTGAATTCGAAAGCCATATAAATAATTTGAAAGTGGGAAACTTCATGCATATTGATATAAATTTGATTTCAGATGAGAAACGTACTATTTTCAAACAAAATTTTCATCTTTCAATTAAACAAAATATAATGTACTGAAATAAATGGAATGTGCTAGATAATTTAATATCTGCATCAATAAATATGCTCTGCATTATATGGTTGAATTTAATACATAATCATGGTAAAACTTAAAATTTAAAACTACATACCATCAAATTAATCTATATCGGGAACAGATACAAATCAAAATTAAATTTTTAGGCTAAAATTAACTTTGTACTTACAAATTATTTCATTGTAATTGTAATACAATCATAATTAACAACATAAATGTATTTGGTAAGAAACTTTTTAGGAAAGTTTTGTGGACAGAAAAAGTGAAATAACTAGAAAATTCACTAAAAAATTATTTTATTTTGTAAAAGCATCATATGTGGTATATATTGTACCATATATATATATATATATATATATATGAACAAAATCCACAGTAATTATAGTTTTGCTCATTTGGCCAGCTTGAATCATAATTATTGTAACGGATTTGCGATTATCTTAAACATTACTTTAATGAATTTTTTTACGTTAGTTGGGGCTTCCGATTAGAATCAGACATGCAAGTTAAGATGAGAAATTATTCTTTAAAGGGGCATATCAATTTTGCAATAGATATATGCCATCACAAATTTAAAGGGCTGGTAACGTAACAGTTTGATACCGGTATGTATGTCTTGTCTGAAGCAGACAAAATATCTATTTTATTATGAAAGTATGCAAGCAGAATATAACTAGTGAACTACTCATGCAGTTATATTTTGCCAGAGTTTAATGATATTTTGCAAATATGCTTTAGCATGAATTAAAATAAATAATGCTTCTTTAACATAATTTTACAGATTTCTTATTATTTTAAATCAAATTTTGAGTCATGATAACACGCTAAATAAATTTGAGAGCAAGTATTCCATAAGTTTACGGTAAATAAAGCAATCAAATAATGTCTTTGGTCTTATTAGGTTTGATAGAAATAAAAAAAGAACATTGGAGATAAAATTATATCTCCAAAATAACACAACTTTGATGGCTATAAAGCAATATAAATAAATACATTCAGTAACCATGAGATAAACATTTCAGTTGCATCAACAGCAACTTAAGTACACAATAGACTAAGATGTTTCGTACACTGATGAAACTAAACAATTATTTGAATAAAATTGTAGAAACAAAAAAACTGCTCCCAGCGCAGCACAATCGTTGCACCAATACAAATATTTATTAACATAAATTATTGCCTGATTTCTAACGGTTTTGCAAACACATACAAAACAAACACGCCATTTAATTAATTTAAACAGTAATGGGAAAAATAAAAAGTAGATATAATTTAGATTTAAATATCAACAAGAGGCCCGGAGAGCCTTTATACTCGGCTAACAATCCACCCATCAAACAGAGATCACAGTGATGGTAGTTCGCTTCAGACAAGTTCATATTTCAGTCAATCAAATAACTATTAAAATTTTAAATCGGGTTTGCACAGTAAAATGTCTAGGCCGGGTAATGAAATATTAGCTAGACGTTACGCCAAAATCTTGAATATATGGTTGACAACGAGATCAGAATGCTTCAATAAACATCAGACATGTTTCATTAAAATCTGTTAAGTCATACTTGAGAAGTGAAAAAGGTTTGAAACTTTAGGAGTATTATGAACATTGGTTAAGTAGTTTAAGAGAAATGATGCTAGACATGTGGCCATGACGTTGAAGGAGTAAATAAGTCGACTGGCAAATCATTTGACATGGCATGTTTAGAGGTAGTCATAAGATAAAACTGTCAGGTGATAGAAAATACTACATGAGTGGTTCATAGATATCATTTATCGGAGTTTTTGTTCAAAACCTATCTAACGAGCATAACACGCTCAGTACTTCAGACAGATGAATCACTTGTCTTTAAAAATCTATCTGAGAATAGTACTGATGCAGTGGCACCATGGATGACCCTGAGTGACCCTGTAAACAACGATCAGGCGACGTTTTGACACAAAGATGTGTAAGAAATCATGTTTACATAACATCACCTAGAGTGTAATATACACAGTTCAGTTGGTAACACCCTTTGGTAGCCAAAACATCAAAGACATTAGTACGCCATCGATTGAAGTTGCACTTCTTAGTAAATAATATTATACTATTAATGAACAAAGATACCACGACCTGTTATTGATTTACTAGTTTAAAAAAAATAGAAAAATCAGCTTATTGTAAGCACACTAACCGGGAAAGTAATGCGTGTGTATAAATTTCACAATTTGAGATTGGGCGCGAATTATGCAAAATTTATTCAAACGCATTTCCCACCATTTACAGTACTTAATTGGTCCAACTAGTGAGGCTAGTTTGAATGTATAGCAGAATCGATGAATACAACACCAAATACACGTACTTGAAATAACAACTGTATTAAAAAAAAAATTCAATGCTTGAAAAAGTAATCTGCATAATGCAGCCCATTTAACAATTATTTAATATCGTGTTCATTGTTCTCTATCAATAATATCTAGTTCCCTTTACGGTTTTGTGATTGCATTATAAAAATTAGTATCTGTTATCTACTCAGAAGGTAACAAGTACAATAAGCCTTTTACCAACAATAATGTGGGAAATGAGAGAAAAATTACGCCAAGTATAAATATTTTTAATTTTAATTATTTTAATATAGTATATAAATATTATGCAACGTGTTCTTGATACTTATTAATCAGTGAATCACTAGAATCCTATTAAATATACCAACAACAATTTCTGATGTCAAAGCTACTGCTGCGACGTGGGCTACTCTTTTCTCAAAGCCAGTAAGGAGTCTTTTGTGGGCAGTATAATGATAATTTTAAAATGTCAATAATTATCACTTTAAAATATAACGTACTGTAAAATGGGTAATGTACATACACAGCTGTAAATGTTCAAGATATACCCAAAAAAATCTATTCGAGATATGCATATTTCATTTGGCAAAAACACCATTATTTGCTTGCGCGATTGTAATTATTTGCAGTTAAATGACAAATGAGAAAATTACTGACCCAAATAATACCCGTTTCACAGTAAATACAAATCCAAAATTCGATGTGCTTGCCTATTAGGTCAATACTGCTTCGACCCAATAGGACCCTAAAAGACACAAGGCAAATGAGGTTATTAACGATGACCAGGTTACTTCCCTTTGTGCACCATGCTGACGATGAAATGTCTGTGTAGTTTTGAGAATTACAAATGATTAAGAATTGCATGATTGATTTGGAGTCTAATTAGCTAGTTTCACAAGAATACTGTAGGAATATAAGTACGGCATGAGAAGGGAAACAACTCTTACAAAAAATGACATGTGGAAAAACTTCTATTAATAGTCATACAGAGAAGTCGTGTTCAACAATTAGATGGTTAAGAAAATATTTTCATACCCTGCATGAGGATGTGAGTGGTGTGGATGTGGGTGACAGATGAAAGATAAGGTTTGTGAAAATTCTATTGCCAACAATACAATGCATTCTGGACTCAATTCAGTGTGCACAATTAAAGCTGCCAGTAAGTTGCTTCCCTTTCAACAGTGTTATAAATAAATCACAGTCTATATGTCCAGCATGCAATGCCCAATCACAGTGTCAAACGAACGCATTCAATGCATGGTACATTTGCATGAGGACAACCACGTGTACTGGAAGGCAAGATCGACGATCGTTCAGGGCTGGGTCGAACGTCAGCCAGGACAGAGCATTGTAGTGTTCGAGAACAAACCTGTAAAGACAAATTTATTTCAATTAAATAAGGAGAACTGGTGCAACTTAATTTGCAATGTAGCTGTTGTAGAAATCAAAAAAAAATTAAGCAAATTACTGATAAAAATAATATTTAAGAGAACTTCAAAATGTACCTGCAGCATTAGAACAAAAGTACATTTTTTGACACTCAGATCTTTAATTTGACCAAAAATTAGGAGCACTTGTACATGCAAGAAAACAACTGGTTTTAAAATGATCATAAATAGTCAAACTAACTTTAAATTAAATGGATTTTACACGAGTTCTTACCTGAGAACTTCACATGTCAGGTGGGAATCTAGGGCATGGCTATTGGTGCCCTGTATATGAGGGAGGAATTCATCTGCACTGGATGATGTATGAATATGAAGTGCAGACTGAAAGTAAAGCAAGTATGTTCAAAGTTAATCAGTTATGCAATATTTATAAACTAATATGAGACAATTTGTTTCTGATTTTCATTATTACTTATACTTGCCTAAACTACAACAACAAACGTGTGGGTATTTACTCTTAAATAGAGCCAATTATAGTGGTTAAAATCAACATACAGCTACCTCTCCTGGCTGATATGCAAGTTTAAGTAAGCTAAACATAAGGATTGCGTTTGACTCCCTCCCATTTTAATTCTAACATATAACATTGATCAACTGTGGACCAATGTTTTTACATGAAAAGTACCCAGTAATCCTAACTTGGCTTTTACTCCTAATACCACCCGCACCTCCCCCAACACCGAACATTGTTCTGATTTTGAAACACATTGACATTTATGCACGGTCCCTTATGATCGTAAAACAGGTAACAAGGAATACACAAGGAACAAGGAATAAACAAGGAACAAGTTGGTGAACTGCAGAATGTGATCACCTACCTTGAAAACACTGGGACACATGTGTTCACTTTCGGGACACGCAGACCAAAACCACTTGGGGAGAGTACCAAACTGGGCAGTGGATACAAAATAGCCCATGGCAAGTGGCTGCTGCATCAGTTTGACATCATTCTGCGGGTCGTTCAGGGAATTTCCATTCATCTGCAATAATACCATCATTTCTAAGTTGTTGTTTTTCAAAATATAATGTGCAATGAATATTTTTCGTTTCATAATTCCTTTTTTTTTGGTTTATACCAAAATTAACACATTATACATCTTTAATCCTGTTAAATCTTGTCATGTAAAATAATTAAACATTGAGGTTATCAGACAAATTCTGAAGAACTTGCGGATCAGAATTAGTGTTAGTTATGGTAAGTATGCATGTATACAATCACATCTAGCTTAAAAATATAGGTTTATGCAATATAAATTTTGTTTATAAAAAATTGGTAAGGTTTTCTCTTTTTTGGATAATTATAGACAAAATATTTTAACATGTCAAAAATGGAAAATTACTCAAAGCATATCTATACGTCCAAAGAAAATGTTTTATTTTTCTGAAACTTCCGTATCTTGTTTTAAAATTGTGTAGAATAATATACTTACAGCGGACTGTCCATTTAGTTTTGTGGAGTTCTGGCGAGACCGATCACCATTCATAGGCGAGCCAGGCGGAGAATTGACACCAGGCGGCGACGTATTAAATGCATCATCAAACACAAGATCACTTAGGAAGTCCATGCCATGATCCATTTGACCAAGTTCCTCATTCCCGATGCCATTAATGATCTCGTCAAACTCCAGATGATTAGTTAGTTGGGCTTCTGGGTTCAGGGGATGACTATTCGCCTGTTGATAAATATATATATAGACTTTTAGTAATTTTGCTTAGTGCTGGATAAATCATGCTTTCCTCTAGAACATTATCAAACAGCATGCATGGGTGTTAACAAAACTGAATTTGTGCGACTGAAAATAACTGAAATCATTTGTAAACATGAGGACTTACAAGCACATTTTTATATATTGCATTATATTCTAGTATTATAACATGTTTCACTGTAGATTTTTAGAGAAGGACTCCAGAGAAAATAATCTTGCGCTAATAGGGCAACCTATAAATAATTATTATTATCATAAATAATATGATAAACGAACAATATTGATTCAAATCCCTGAATTAAATTGAACCGTTCGGAAAAACATAAAGTCGTAAGTAAGTGACATGGTACTACGTTGTCACTTACGACCTTATCTTAATTAGGTGACAAAATATTAAAAAACCCCCGTTAAATTGGACTATACCTGAGCAGTGGCCGAAGTAGGAAACACAAGGATATGACTAGTAGAGGCATCACGTGGTGTCTGGAGAGGACAGTTGCTGCTAGGTTTCTCCTCAGGTTTGAAGACGTCTGCCATGACCATCAGACTGGAATGCGGCTCCATGGACACGAGGCAGGCACTGAGAACACACGGCACGTCACCGTTACCGTGCTTACACTGGGCACACATCTCTTTGATCCCATTGCTCGTGTGCTGCAAGTTCTTTTTACTCAACAGCCCAGACCAGGCTTTCAGTTCGCCGTGCCCCAGACGCCCGATACGACCAATCACAAGTCGTGCGGGCATCGACGACATGGTCACAATGCCGACAATATAGTCCCATAGTTTTTGTAAACCAACTTTTCTGGCTGAAGCCTTTTTTCTTCTGCTCCTGCAAATAATTGATGAAAAAACATGTACTTAAAAAATTTAACATCAATATTAAGTTAAAATGTTGTCCCATCGAGTTTGTTGGAGACAAACAATAAACAAACGTTTTAAGTATAAAGCATCGTTCAACAGCGTAACTGATTTTAAGTGACATTGCAAGTTGTTTAATAGGCAAATACCACAGGTGTACAAGCATTTGCAAAAACTTACCATTTTGTTCCATACAGTTAATAAATATTTCAATACAAATACTATTGCTTTAAAACAAATTGTTGGAAAACAGGAATTGTCAATATCTATTCAATTTCTATCTAAAGGCATTAAGTATTTCTCTTCAAAGTATTGAATATAAAAGGTGATTAATCCACTAAAGATTAATATAGCACTTTGGAAACAAATACAAGAATAATTTATAAACGTCGTCCAATCACTTTAACTGTGTAATGGAGACTATGAACGCATACTAATTATTCCCATTACGTGTTCATGTAGATTGTTAACAACATCATACCTGTTTGCAATTTCAATACTTTAAATCTGTGACAAGGACTATGAACGCATACTAGTTACTCACATTATGTGTACACATAGATTGTTAACAATATCATACCTGTTTGGAATTTCAATATTGATCACACACGTCTCCATCATCTCTCCACCGGAGTCTGTGCAGGCCGCCAGCAGCCAGCGTTGATCTTCTGAGAGACAGTAGCTGCAGAACAACACCTGGGTCTTCTCAGTCTTCTCACTGCAGAACTCCGCCAGCTGTGCCTGCTTGTCCTTCAGGGGAGCCAGGATAAACGGTGGACTGTACAGTTTCACAAACCCTGCCCCATCCGCCTGAAAGTGCACAACAAATGACCTCGTCAATGATTTTGACATCTTATTTTGTCATCTAAAATTATTTTACCGTACGATACTTTTTATTCGTTTTACAAATGAAACATAAAAATACAGGCATTATAAAAATGTACCAAAAGGAAAAAAGTAATAAAAACTTTTAAGGTAGGCAAATTCTATACAGGGATTATAAAAAGGTACCAAAATGAAAAAGTAATAAAAACTTTTAAGGTAGGTGCGTTCTATAATGCTCTCAGGGCGATTCTGAGCCACTTGGTGTCGAATATAACAATAATTATGCATCATTTTCCCCCTACCCATTCTTATTTTTTATATCAACTGTTCATATTTGAAAAAACCCAAGAACTTGTGCAGTAGATTTGAATCCTGCCAATGTCAACTATGCCTATGTGTTTTTATTATTATTATTATTAACAAACCGGCTTCTTCTTGAGAAACATTTCCGCCTCGGCAGCCGGTCCAAAGCCTGTGAGAGAGCGGCCCATGATGATGTGGTTGAGATTCCATCGACAGGTGGTAAACACAGAAAACGCCACCGACTTCAGTGTTTGGAATTGTGAACTGCTTTCCTTGTGGTTCAATATCGTCTTTAAAGGCACAACCTGCAGGGTAAAAAACAATAATAATTGCACATCATTAAACCAAAATATCACTGTACAGTATTTAGAAAGGTTTTAATGAAGGGCGGGGCATTAATTTGATCAGGGTGTACATGTCTAAATAGATCATACACCAACACCTTGACATCCCAGGATGTACTACCATACCAAAGTTTGAAGATAAAGTGAAAGCGAGTGAATGTATGATTGAAAACAGATGAGTTGTAACACACACAATATCTTGCTCAATGAAACAAAAAAGTTATACAATTGAAGTAAGGCCTAAAATAAAAAGTTACTCGTTTCCTATTACATGCTGGAAAAATATAGGGTAGGTAGGTAGGAAAAACATTTTATTTTG
>JAUTCZ010043888.1:0-12344 GCA_032273805.1 Melanodrymia brightae | reverse complement strand
TTCATATACGTTGTATTAATAATACGTACGCACCAAACGAACAGCGTATAGCGTGTTTTATTACTTTGGCTCTTTAACTTTGATCATTCCATCTGGAACAGAACATCCAGCACTCATTTTATTTCAGGACATTCTAAAGAACAACGAATACACAGCATGTGCATTCATGCAAAATTAGCTATAATAATATAACTGCTCACCTTGTTTTCGTACACTTCGGTTTATAGTAAAAATGATAGTTTCACTTGTTACATGTATTCTTTCTACGGACACTGTATGTATTGAGTTTACTTGCAATTAACAGTGTTGCCAGCATCATCAGCAGCATATAACTTCCATGCAAGTTACAGCATCTGGTGTATATATTCTAATGACATAACATATTAATTTGCTAACTAGTGTGGTATCCAGACGTGGTGTTAGGTAACTGTAACTGCATTCACACAACATAACTTGAAACGTTGCGTATTAAATAAATATACATCTAATGTTATTTCAACAGATTAGCAATAGTTCGTTTGTGTCCGTTTACATCACAACTAAGTTTTTTTTTTGTGATGTCACAACCATGTTTATAAGCCAACAAATATATTTCAGGATATTCAACGAACAAAAATGGTTAGTTAGCTGTAACAAATTTGTACCAATAATCCTGAAGAAAATGTCTATGTACACTAAAATATCATTATTTACTTCAATTGACTGAAGTGTTCTGCATGTCATTAAATATAAATTGGTTCATTCCAGTATATATATATTTGTTTAATTCCACTGGAATGCTGTGAATTTTTTTTAATAAAGTGTTGTTGCAAGATTATTTGAATTTTGAGGGCTGTCCTTTCCAACATACATGATAGTACATACAGTTTGTGATGTACCTGCCATAGATCATTGAACATTTATATTTTAAACAGGTGTTTTCAAATAAATGACATATTATAATATATGTATATATTCTATAGCATGTCTACAGATTCTCGACGAGTGCTCATACAGCATTTTGTACCAACCCGGTATCTCCATCCATCAATAACTGATCATCCTATGTTTTTCTTTCCTTTTATAAGAGATTAACGTGCCAGACCTATGTCCAAAAATGGTTCAAGCACCCTGTCCTGGATACGCAATCCAGGAAGCTGGACTGTCTATCCAGGACAGAAGGGCTCTATGTTTTGTCCGGCACTCAAATTTGTCTGGGCACAACCCTGGTGACAATGAGCATGTGTATGACAGACAAATAAAGCATATTGATCAATTAATCATTGGCTACCTTTTTCTATATGCAACATAGGAAAAATACAAACAATAGAAATGAGAAAAATTGATGTACCAGTACATACATAAATGTACATGTAGTCAGATACACAGGGTTATGGGCGTAATACAAACACAAGGATTTTGTTATTACGTAAAGGTAGGTGCTTTCCATAGCTCATCACATCCCCACCTTAGAATGCATCTGTAATGTTATGCACATGTGCAAGTTCTCTGAACACCGTAGCATACAGTTGTATACTCGCACCTCAACAGTTAACTTGCATTCTCTGTAAAATGAAACTCTGGAGAAACAATGAGATTTTATCATTGTGAATTGTTTTTTTACTGCATGAGAATTGTTTACTGTATAGTACTAGTAGGTGCTATACATTGTATGCAGGTTGATGTTAAAATACTATGTTTGCCCTCTCTGTAGGAAAGTGCACATAAAAGATCTCTTGCTGTTATTAAAAAAGAGTAGCCTATGTGGTGGCAGTGGGTTTCCACTGACCAGGTTTCGATAAAACTGTGCGTATGACATCTCATAATCACTTATTAATAATCAATGTGTTCCAGTGGTGTCATTAAACAATTTTTTAATGTATGCCCAAATGTGACAAAACATTTGTGTAAATACATGTAGTATATTTTACTTAAACAATACGCTATAAGCAAATGATTTAGAAAACAGCTTTCATTAAGCGAGCATACTGATAGGAAAGTAGACTGCCCACATTGGTTTTAAAAAATCCATTCACTGCTAGCACTGCCACAGGTCACACAATGACAGACACAATACATGCAGAATGTGGGCTTTCTGATACATACTTGTACATGAACACCATGCACAGTACAACAGCAGACCACAAGCAACATAAAATACATCACAGTTGACTGAACATGCTGTATTATATAAAAAAACAAAACTAAAACATAACACATCTTACAATTAAAACTACCCAGGTTCCACACCCAAAACATCAGTCCTTGGCTTGCTGGAGATGAACTTCAGCCTGACATAAGGGAAATAACTCTAGAATAAGTAATGCTGAACAGAGCACTGTCAATCAATTTTGAACAGCAGATGGTGACAGCAGTGAGCAGTCCAATAACCTTGAGTTTTATAATACCACCAATACAACAGATCTTCTATTGCAGTTTGGCTTTTCTTTTAACTTACACGTTTCTGTTGTTTTTCACCTTTCAATAATATTTACATATGAACATATTCACTGAAAAATAATAAATAATTGTAAAATTTAGACAGCAGCAGGTTTCTTTTCTGGTTATGAGTAATAAGTAATGTTTTTGGGTGTGGTGGGTATTCTTTGGTCATGCAATGTTTCGTGGTGGTACAAAGAGAACTACTTTTCCAAACTCCCTTTGAAAGTGATACATATCAATATCTTATAACATTGTTATAATTACTCTGTTCATACTAAAAGGTATTCCATGGGACAATGTCGGACCATAATGAACAGATACTATATGATCACTCATTTGCTTCTCCAAATAATTTGTGCCCAAAAATATTGACATGTTCTTAAATTATTATTAAGTCAAACACAACTGAGAACCACCCACCCTCTCCAACATCATATACTTTGTGCAACAGAGAAAACTTTGTATGTACATGTAATTGTAAATTTAATACCTGAAGACTACAATGACATATTTGAAAATGCAAATTGTCTCAAGATGATAATGGATGTTAATTGACGACACAGGATGTTGTAGAACACAGGGTTATCAAATAGTTAAAAATCTAAATCGTCTCAAGACTACCATGAATGTCTGATTTTCATGACTCAACCGATGACCTTGGCTGAAGACCATCATGACATATTTGAAAATGCAAATTGGAATCCAATTTCTTGTGTTTCAGCAAAGCACTCATTTATGATGCTGTACTGTTTCATATTTCTCTGTAATTATGACATGTGCTCTTGCACATCAAAGTGTGATTTAAACGAAGCCTCAGGTGGCTCTTGCAATTATACAGATCAGTCATCGACAGTCAGGATCAAAACAAAATTATGCTCAAGTCACAAATCAGAGAAATCGCAAGTACGCTCAGTTCAACGGGGACAAAATTGGATCATGGAGTTGTCACGGAGCAGACTGGCGGCGATAGTCATAACACTCGGGCCACACTGAATCAGCGACGGGAATCGGTTCCACACGATGGTGGTACAATCACAATCTGATGCAGAAAAGTTAGTTGGCAAGGACGACCTGACGCTGCTTTAACACATGTTCCAGTAGTAAAAGTATTTTCATGTCTAGCATTCATAAAATGCTAGCTTTAAGTGATCACTACATACATGTACATGCACATATGTCTAGCAAATCAGAATTTGCCCGTTTAAAATCAGGTTTATGTTCTTTGTGGACTGCAATCATTTTACTTCTAAACTCATAGCCAATTCTAAAACCTTCACTCATCTAGGGTAAATGAATATATAGCCATTATAAGACAAATCAGAAAAAGTTTCTCAGTTTGCGTTGCGTCCATACATTTCATAGACTGACCGATTGCAAGGTGGGGTTGCACTATTGGCAAATTTCCACTTCAGCTTTCAAATCACCTGCATTAAGAATACTTGACATGTATGCAGATGTCTTGAATAAGTACTTGACAAAGTTATCACTACTCGCAGTCTTCAAATTAATTGTTGTCACTGCACAGATGAAGGTCTTTCTAAGGTGTATCATTATACCGTACTTGCATTATAAATAATGTCTTAGATCAGGATTCAATTTCACAAAACATTGTAAGTCTAGTTTACGACTAGCTGTGGATGTAAACACAAGTAGAGAGGTTTCGATCTCTTATTGTTAGTGATATGGTAGTAGCTGAAACATCATAGGTTTCTGTGCATTAGTGATATATTACTTGTGGACGCTATTCATTTCTGAAACCAATTACGTTTAGTTATACGTGTATTTGCTGCAAGGTATGACTTGCAGGTAGCTACTATATTCGGCTTAAATTTGAAGTCTTGCTTGGTGCTTAGTTATAATGTGAACTTGAGCAGGACTACTTGAGTTGAAAAATAAGATACATCAGTATCACTCTTACAGTTTTTGATTAACTTCCGACATTCAAATGTAACAATGTAATTAATTAGGACATTGCCGGACAAAATATTATATAACTATACCATCATGGCAGTTATTGCATGATCATGCATTTCACACATTCTGCAAAGTAAAAACAACTAGTCGATCACTGTTTATCAATACGAGTTAAACTATTGTCATTTTGACAACTGGTCTAAAACTTTTAAGTTCACAATATTACGATTACTTCGATATTTGCCTTGTGTTACAAAGTTGGCAACTTCAAATCATTTCAGTCATAAAAAGGAACCCATTTCCCAAGCTAGATTAGACTGTTGAGCCACATTGTAAGACAATTTGTAGTGAGTTACATATACATTACTACAAACCAGCAGTATAAAAAGTACAAACCTTTAGATCCCTTCTTCTTCTTTCTCTTTTTCTTCCCTTCATCTTTCAGAATTTCACCTTCAGGCATATTAGATGGGATACCACTACAAGACAAATGGCTTTTCAACAGGTGGGGAATGGATCCACCAACATTGGCAAGCTGGTCTTTGCAACCAAATGGAGGACCATCATAGGCAACCTCTTTGCCATCACGTGAAAAATGTTTTTCTTTCCTTGCATACCCATTATCAGCTTCATTCATTGAAGAATAACGAGAATAATGATTGGGCTGAAAGAAAGAAACATGCTCATCAACTCTTCGATAACTTTGAGGTGTCCTTTGGAATGGTATGTGTTTGACTGAAGATAAACTTAAGGAAGGGCTGTCGTCATCATCACTTTCATTTTTAAGTCTGTTATATGGGTTTGTTCTAAATGAAAGATATCGAGAATTATCGGTGCTTTCACCATCACTTGGACTATCATCTTCGAAATCTTCACTGCTTGCTTTCAAAGTCCTCATTTCCGTACCAAAAAGTGACTCATCTTGAGGAGTTGTTACATCATACTCTCTCGTGCTAGATGCATCACTGCGCGGCGACTCAATTGAACTTTTGTCCGACTCCACTTCATGAATTTCATCAAAATCAGGGTTGAAGTTGGTGCTAATTTTAACAGTGTCGCGTGTATCGGAAATGGGCAAAGGGAAGTAATTAATGACGCCGCGCTCATCGTCACTTCCATCAGGATCTGATGAGAAACTGTTCTGATAGCTTTCAGTTTCTTTGCTGGAACCAGGCAGTCCAGAGTCTCTATCGACGGGGTCAACAGATTCGAGTTTGCCATCAGACAACAACTGTGAAATAGTTAGCAGCTTCTGACCATCCTCATCCTCACTGCCCGATGTTCTATCATCTCCATGCATGCTCATCTTCAACCGATGACTGGCGAGACTCAAGTCTCGTGCATTCACAACCAATTCATCAAATTCTTTGTCTGGCAGTTCTGCTATGCTTCGGGCCCTCTCCTTTATCAATTCCAGCTGAAAAATAATAACAAATAGATTGAATGTAATATCAAAGCTAACAACACAGAGGTAAATACTAGAGAATAACAATATTTTTGTAATATTAAAAATGCTAGCACAATAACGGTACATGCAAAATGGCAATATGTATCCCGTTTGTTGTAAGAGCTGCACAGATTATAAAACACCTACTAAAAGTTTATTTCAACAGTTTTAAAAGATGCTACCATAAATACATTTTTGAAGAGCAAATTTGAACAGTAGTATAATATACTGTAAAGGGAAATATTTTCATGCGCTAGTATTCCGCAAGTACAACCCCAATTACAATATTTCAAGGAATGAAATTTGCATTGTAACAGGTAGACAATATTAACAAATTATAACATTTATGTCAGTTACGTTAAATATAAGCGTTTAGAAACATGGTGTTGTTACTAAAGAACCACTAATTTGCTGATCTTAAGATATTCACATAAGTTGAATGATTGTTGGGTTTACGAAGTGGTTACCATAATATTATTCACAACACTATTGTATCGATAAAGTTGCTATTTCTATTTTAATGATAAATGTATATTGCTGCGTTGTCTATCCAATTTCACTGTAATCAGAACTCAATTTAAAACGATACAGACTGAATCGGTTTTTTTAACATTATGTTTTTAATTTTAGACAGGTCACAATCATAACAGGTTGCTGTATGTATTTTACTATGAATTTCTCTCAAAGATTAAATGTCTAAGGTTTAACGGCCAATCAAGTGAGTCTTGATCCAAATAAATGGTTCTTTGAGATCTAGCAGTAGTGGTGTATAATTAAAAAATACAATGGCTTCTAACAAAAGTGGAATTGTGTTCACTGAGAGCAAGGTCACTGGTGAGAACTATTTCATGGACAATTAATTACAAGTCGCAAGATTCATTTTATGATGTTTGCGTGAATCTTACATGCAACAATATTTCCCTTTACGGTACATCGAATGATTTCACTCATGTTTATTAGTTATACTGTACTAGTTTTGCTAAAAATGAACTCTTCACTTTATAAAGGTGGGTGTTGTGAATATAAGTGTACTTGCATGTGTGTATGCATGTGTGTATATTGTGGTGTGTGTTTATATGTTCACATGGTGCATGTGTGTGCACTGTTAATTCATCATTAATATTTCTTATCATTCTATTATATTTTATTGTTAGAGAACCTCAAGGGTGATTAGCCAAGTGATGCCAAACAGTTACCCTCTTAAATTAAAGGAGCCATTATTATTATTATTATTATCAACAACAACACTGCAAGAGTTAATAAGTAGGGTTCTCTTTTTAAAGCAGATAATTGTATTCTTACAATCAGTGCAAGTCATTATTATTTTAGCTCCATATTATGTTAATTATTTAACATCGTTATAGATGCCTCATTTTATTGACAGAAAATGTTTTACTTAGTTAGATTTACATCGTTAAGGTCCTGAAAACTGACTACACTAGGATTGAATGGCTATTTCACTAAGTGATATTAATTCATAGGCAGACTATCACAGGAGTTGATTTACTAAAGTGACCAACAAACTTAACTAAAAATATATTACATTTGATTTGTCCAAACAAGTTCTGTATGAGTATCCAATAAACGTTTTCTTCATAATTCATTGCCCATATTTTAATATATGTATGATGTTAATTTTCACCCTGAGGAAAGAATTCTAGAACTCTCACTATATAAAATATGTTCATGGTTGGATAACGTACTTGTCTAGACAAATCTGATGTATACATATTTTTTTTAGTTAATTACTTGCTGAGCTATAATTTTATAAGACTGCTGTGGCAGTATGCGGCCTATAAAACATCAAATTAAAACTGTCTGTTATAAAATGTTCACATCAAACTTGACAGACATGATATTACATTTAAATGTTTACAGAGTTTGACATTTAATGAGCTCTGCATATACACATGCAGCCTGAAACACCTGAGCATTAAATAGCAAGTCTGATCACATGGGGTTTAAAACTTGGTTATGATGCATGGAAATAAGCTTGTATTAGTAATGATTGAAGCCAAGCCATGGATTATTGTCTTGCAAAGCATTGATCTGATACATTGTATGTGCTGCACAATAGAAAAAGTATTATTTGCACACAGAGGGTAGCTAACAGCCAACATGGATACCAGTACAAACTTGCCGAGAGTGATCACATTAACAGTGACTTGTAGGTCACTTGCTCTCACACTCACCTAGCCCGCATGTTTTAGCAACACATTCACATTTCAAAACACAATGGTTGCAAATGGGAACCACTGGAGCATGGTAGTCCTGCAGTACCTAACCAGGTAGTTGAAGACAATTAGTAGCACCAATACATGTCATCATTGAACATACTAACAAGTCATTACACTACAACAGTCACTCTATACAAGCCGGAATAGTGTGGCCAAGGACGTTGTAGGGTCAACCAAACCGACCCTTAGATTAGCCAATGGGAAAGGATGGTACCAGGAGAAAAAATAGAAAGTGTCTTGACCTGAGGAAACCCCATGCTTGTAGACTGAATATTTATTTGCAAGGTGCTGGTGCAATAATATAGCAAAAGCAAACTCAATACACCTAACTGTTGTACCAGCTTTGTCTGGCTGCACGAACATACACATACAGCATGCTAAACACTATTAAGACTCTGCAAGGTGCAAGCTTGTGAGAGCGAGATGTAGGTCAATGTGTAATGTGTTTACTTGCTGGTACATAGTATTGCATGTAAATGACTAGCCCATGCATTCTAAACTACGCCCACCTGGAGGCGTTGGTGTTCTGCTGGAATGATAGAGATGTGTAATAAAACAGTTAAATTGTTAAGCGAAACACGTAATACCTGTAATTGTTTATTACAGAACTGCTATTTAAAATGCATGTAATACTATTGCAGTACTTAATATTTTTTGTAAAATTACAGGTGGCAAAATACATTTACATAAACATCATGAAAAATAATTGCAATGTGGACTCCACCATAATCAAGAAATAATGTAGACCATAATGAAACATTTTATAACATTAGAAAGTGTTTAATATATTATATATTTTGCATTGATCATGAACACATGTACAGGCTTGCTAGTGATCGAAGTTGAGAAAGCAAAAACATCTTAAAAGCAATATAAAGTATGGCATAAGCAGTGAGAGGCATGCTCACATAGGAAATTTTGATATTTTGATTGCCTCAAATTATATATGATTTACTAGCATCAGAAGAACATAATGAATGTTTTAGATGACAATTTTGAGATGTTATAAAGGACGTTGTTATATTGTATTAGCAAAAGCTATGTTCACAATATCAACCCTTCCAATTAAGCAAATCTCCACGGCAAACAAAATGCCGTGGAAAAATAGTGTCCACAGCATTTTCCACGGTAACATGTTTTTCAATTCTCAATCAAGCTTAGTGTACAAAGACAGGTTGGTGAATGGTTTAATGCTATGTATGATTTTCAAACATGTGAGACTTGGAATTAATTGGGATTAATAACAATTCCGGAGAAGAAAAAAAAGATTTTTGTGTGTGTGTGTGCGGCAATCACTGCGGCATTGCCGATTGCCGCAGTTAATTGCAGGGGTTGCAATATAATAGCCTAGAAATTGGTATGGGGGAACTTTACAAATCATACAGAAATAGCACATTTTGATGAACTATTTGTATAGCCTTAACATCTTTATACCTGCCACAGTCCAATCCTTTGGTAACTAAAACTATAATTTTAATAATTTGATCACAAACTGAGGCTACTATACTTCGTGGCTAAAATTTAGATATATAGCCTTATAATTAAGGGAAAAGAATGAATCGTTTATAAATTACAACAATAACTTAAATGAAAATATCCAATATTTACAAGTTTTATATTCATTTTATGCCTGTGAGAATTGAAAATTTGCATAACCCATGGGTTATGTCGAAATATTTTGCATAACCCATTTTATTTTGCATATACAAAATATGTACCGTGACTGGATATAATTAGCATGCTGTAGTAAATGAAGCAGATTTACATGGGTGGCGTCGATGCATACACATTCCTGTTGCCATGTTGAATTTGGCTCATAATGCATATTTTCATGCTTTTATTCTAATTTAAAGACAACTCTTGTTTTTTGTTCTCCCCCATAACATGGAATGTTTATACAAAAACCCTTTTTTTTTGCGAGAATAACAATGGGTTACGCAAAACAAGTTGCGCGAATGATGTACGAACGAAGCGATCATTCCCACAATTTTCGCAGGCCTGCATGTACATGTACCGGTATGTATCACTATCAGCATGATCTAAGCCAAATTAGTTCACTTGCTGACCTATGTAATGTAATTATACTTCTAAATGTTCCTGTACATCAATCAATATTCACACATTACTCCAGCATACTAAATGTCTGATACTACATTGTATTCAGCCACTGCAAATATTGTCGCTGTGTGTAACATAATATAGGAACATATTTTGTAATGGGTGAAGCAAAATGAAATGGGTTACCTGAAAAACATTGACATAACATAAATGTATACATTTATTTACTACATAGTTTTAATTCTCATAGGCCTGAAGTAAAAAATCATGATTTCCCTGCACGTTTCTAGACTAAGGTAAAAACAAAACAAAAAAACTACCTGGATATCTTGTAACTTTGTATAACTATATGCGATTGTCTTGTGAAGACACACATTTCATTATTTTGTTCCACTCTAAATTGTATTACCATGGCAAATGCAAACTTTATTTTAAAATATTTCTTAAAAATTTATAGCACTCACTAGACATTAACATTCCTTTGTTTCTAAATGTTTTCAACACAATAAAGTTATCTTTTAAACATTTCTATAAAATTTAAAAACAAAGGAATGTTAATGTCTAGTGAGTAATTTAAATTTTTAAGAAATATTTTTAAATAAACTTTGTATTTGCCATGGTAATACAATTTAGAGTTTAACACAAATGTTTATAGAGGATATTACATTCGTGTCCGCGACAGACGATGTTTACGACAGAAGTGCCTAAATTATAATATTTCCCCGAGCGAGAGCAATATAATGATTTAGGCACGAGTGTCGTAAGCATCGTCTGTTATGGACAAGAATGTACATGTAATAGTATTCTGTTTATTACCATACACTTGTCCTGCTAAATAAACACTTGTTTACAAACCAACGTTTTATTTCGACGGTAAAGGGCTATTGCCACTTTGGAAGCTAATGACATCATTATGAAATCAAGCCATGCGCCAAACAGAAAAAAATGTACTCTTACGACAGCCAATCAAAAAAATATGTACTCTTATGACAGCCAATCAAAAAAATATGTACTCTTATGACAGCCAATCATTACACAATGCTAGGGCGACTAACGAAGAGGACTAACGATAAATATACACGTCGTTATGCTGAACCTCGTAAGTAATAAAAGCCACTTCTTTATGTTCATTATACATGTATCAGACTGCAAAAAGCAGTGGCGTCGCAACAGTAGCTGCCCCAATATTTGGACGGGAAAAAAAAAGGTGGCAGAATGCAGGAAATGGCATTTAGAATTCAAAAAATTTCCGGGGGAGCATGCCCCGCCCCTGAATCCCCCTAGCACTCCCTCGCCATCCGCCTCCCCAATATTAATTTGCTTCCGACGCCCCTGAAATAAATGGGTTCGCATTACAAAATCTTGCGAATGCGATGCACTAAATACTGTACCAATGACTAGCAGTTTGCAATGCATGTTTATTGTAGCCGAATTGCAGCGCACATATTTAAAAAACATTTTTTTATCTCTATGTACAACCTTCACATGTGTACTCTAACTGGTCAGTATTTCGAACAGAAAATATTGTCGGCTAGTATATGCGCAGGACGTTTGCGTTTTGACAAGAACAGTGGCGTAGCATGGCACTAGTTGCTATATCATCAGGGTAACCAAATAATATTTGCAAGAGCTCTGCTATGACCTTGTAGCCTATAATTGAAACTATATAAAAAGAATTTGATCATGTATCGGCAAATAATACTCCCGGAAAAATATGTATAGATAATTTTTATGTCCCGTTTAAGAATTGTCAATTTTACTAAGTGAAAAACCCCAGGCTGCAAAATGACCGGGTTTGCATCTCAAAAAGTGATGCAAAATCTAGAGATCGCGATGCAATATTAATACAATGGCTAGCAGTTTGCGAAGCATATATTTATTTGTAGCCAAATTGATAAAAGTTTTAATTGTGGCGCCCTCATGGCGATTTTTGTTTATCTCAATGTACAACGTTCATGCGTGTGCCAGTCTTTTGAATAGAAATTACTGTCTGCTTGTATACATGCAGGACATTCAATGTTTTGAATGGAGGTGTCGATCCAGGGTTTAATCTACCGGCCGGGTTCCCAATATGAAAAAAATTATTTCCCAATTTTGAAAAAAGAAATTCCCCCCAAAATGTTTTATTTTATTATTATTATTTTTTTACATTGACACAGCACAGATGACTGGATAAAAAGAAGTTCTTTCCTTTATAGTATGAAAAAACCCCACCATTACTCTTTTAAAAGGAAAATACCCAGTCAACATAAGACATCCTAATGTTG